>JAARMF010002683.1:8661-19977 GCA_022844705.1 Toxascaris leonina
TGTTGGGGGGGGGGAGAGAGAGAGAGAGATCAAAAGGGGGCGTTGAAGGAGCGACATACAACCGATGATTTTATGGAGAGGAACTATGTATTTCTCTCGCTGTTTTTTCAAGGCATTTTGAATTGAAGACGGGGTTTTCCAAAATAGTTCCCCAATGCGAAGGAGATAAAGGCCAAAAGAATAGGCATGACCTAAAGATGTTAACAGCTAGATAGAGACCAGAAGAGAACATCTTGAGGTGCTTTGACGCAATCAAGTGAAAGGATGCATAGTTAGGAGGGATCGAGAGGCTTATAACAGCTCCTAAATGTTCACAGTGGATGGATGATAGACACTTGTGGTCGCGATTTTATTTTTTCCATCATTTACATCATTGATTGGAGTGCTGCTAGTAGACGCGACAGATGATTTCTGCAATTAATCACTCTATGTTACATTGATTCATTCTTCACATCCTTCATTGCTTCACTAAGCCGGTTTCCTTATCAGATGTGATAAGGCGGTGGTGACTGATAATCGAATTTTGAGATTTTATTCGTGCAATGAAAAAATATAATTTCATTCGTTTTGCAAAGGCAGAAAAATTAGAAATTTAGCTGAAAACCTCGCTAAAATTTACATAAATAATTTTATTAGTCAAATGTTGAGTAAAGGAAATGGGTCACGTCCAGATTTTTTTTCACACAACAGGAGGGATGAGTGATTCTTTGGGAAACGAAGGAAAATAATTTATAACAAAGTTGATTAAGAAGGTCATTTTTAGATTTTCCACTTTTCATCTTTTCCCAAATTGCCTTACAATAGCTTCAATAAATGGATAATCGACCAAATAGGTCGTATAGTATTTTGAGTTATTACGAAGGTTGCCATAATGATCTCAAAATATCTTGCCAAGAAGCAAGGAAATAAAAAAGATGCTAGAATATCTTACCTGATTGAAAACGAAGGAATTTCACGCAATATGTCCGAGATCAACTCATTCTACAAGTCCGGCGCCAGATTTTTTCTGAATCCCGCTCATCTCGTCAACTGCTTCTAAGAATCACAAGGAAAAAGTAAAATATGCAGAAAAATGCCTCCATTTTTCAATCGATATACCACGATTACTCTATAAAAATTTGTCCTTCCGAAACGCGACCGATCCTGAGCCATAAGCCAGTCGATATAAGATGGATGCAGATTTTGTTGAAAACACACTGAACTATGAGCTCAGAGGTGTACACATATGACGTACATTATGGCCGTCAACTATCGAGTAGAGAGACATAAATATGCGAGAATTATCGGAAAATTTTGTGAAATTTTGCAAAATATTATGAAAAGTAGTATTTAGAATCGATGATTAATTTCAGGTGCTTTCAATGGCCAATTTAAAAATATCAGACATTGATCTCTGGGAAATCAACGAAGCATTCGCAGTTGTACCTGTTCATTCGATAAAAGCGTTAAATCTCGATCCCACAAAAGTGAACATACATGGAGGTGGAGTATCGATTGGACATCCTATTGGGTTCGATTTGAAGCTTCTTTGAAAAAAATCGCTTGAAAAGGTTCCACAAAAGTTAGTATCAAAGGTGGAGATTACCTTGATGAGTCGTCTTTCTTTCGCCATGTTTCCCGTCCCAACAAACAGGTTCTTCAATATCTATTATTTTTTGCATGGTTATCAATCTTATAGGGAGCACTTTGTGTACAACTATAACAGTTGAAATAGCATTTGCCCGAAGAGCTAGATTTGGAAAGTATGATTTTGGAAAATATTTGAAATTTTCCTCAAAAATACAACTGCAACACTTCACCTCATTTCTCGTTTGACGGTAGTTCTAAAGCCATCCACCGACAGATGCGCCAAATCACTTCATTAGTTTGGCTAAGTCCTTTTTGCGAATAAAAATTGAGATTTCTGAGTAGAGCTTAAATATTAACGGAAATTGCTTAAATGTTTTCATTTCCGATTCTCTCAGTGATTATTTGAAGAAAAGCTTTGTACAACTAGTGCAAAACTTTTTAGAATTTTCTTCAGAAACGATAATAATTTGCCGTTTTGAGGACAATAGATTGTTGGTGCGATATTTATTTTTCTTAATTTCACAACACATTTGCAGAATGTCAGGTGCTCGAATCATCGTCCATTTGGTGCACACATTAAAAGATGGTCAAAGAGGATGTGCAGCGATTTGTAATGGTGGTGGCGGTGCAAGTGGAATGCTCGTTGAAAGATTATAACTGCGATTGCAATGAGAGGAACATTTAATGTGTTCGATGGAAATTTGCTTTTTTTTTCTTTGTAAATTTTTGCAACAATATGAGAGTTCATCGTTTTTGAAACATAAGTGCAAAAAGTTTCAACTAATTCACTGCAAAAAAAAAATGTATNNNTTAGTCGATTTCCGTCAAGCGTAATCTTAAATGTGGATTTCTCATAATATTAAAAGTTAATTTACGGAAGATAAGGTGCATATAGTTTTTCGATGCTTTGACTATTCAAATATTCACGTTTATTACAAGTGGCAATATTTGTCGTGAAAAAGATTGAAAAGTTATTCAGTTAGTGCTTTTTTTTAATTTCATGCGCTTAATAAAATGTCTAGAATTCGATCAAATTTTATTTCCGGTCAAAAGATTTTGCTATGGCAGTCAATTTTTACAAAGATAAGAATGCAGAAAAAGAAAAAATTTCTACAGAAAATTGTTAAGTGCGCGAAATACAAATGTAGAAGTTGAACATATTTCGAAAAGCTAAACGATAATGATTCCTCTTCTAAGCATAAAAGTCAATCCCACCAAGCTTCATTTGAGCTTTTGCAATATATGCGCATTTCCTCTCTTCATTCACCTTCGTCCGATGTCACGTTCATAATTTGAACTGAACAATTTTCTGGTTATTGAAAAAGAGACGTTTTATTGCATCGCAATGTGCATTTTGTATTCGATAATATTCTTGAATGTCTACTATCACGTCTTTGTTTCATAATGACTTGCTCAATAAATAAATTTGAAGTAAATAACTATTCAAGTGCAGCGTAACGATAACCTTCCAATATTTACGTATATGATAGAGCTAATTGGCTTGAAGTGATTTACCTATAAATTAGGGACGGTGAATCATGTGACATATAGGTTTCACTTCATGAACCCGATTCTTTAAAACACCAAAAAAGCGTTGAAAGGTCCAGTAACTCGGCCCATTTCCCCCTCAATGAGATGGTGAATTTACAAAGCTTTACTCATAAAATTTGCCATTCAGTCAGCGATATTGCAGAAGAATGCTGTAATTTGACTATGCAAATTTCACCCAAATTCTAGTTCCACCATGCCATGATTCCATGACTTCACGGACTTCATTCGAGTTCTCGAAGCAAGAAGCTCAATCAAAACTTAACTCATTTATCGAAATATCAGCTATCACTTGAGATTCGCAAATTCATCTGCTCGCATTTATCATTTTCGTCATTTGAAATTTTCCCAAATTTTTCCGTTTATGTTGTTGCTCGAAACCTGGAATATTGAATGCATCGCATTTATATGTGGTGAGGAGCAGGACTCGCATAGAAACTGCCTAAGGCAAGCCAACAACTGTTGATGACGTGCACTTTGCAATATCCTCTTTTCACTTATATTCCATACCACTTGAACACTCAGTATTGTATCGACAGCTCGTCCTCGTCGTCCGGACGTTCAGCGCCTTCAACACTTCTGATACATTGCTCTCTCAGTCTGCTTCACGTTGTCGAAGCATCAGAGCTATTATAAATAGCTTGGAAATAGGCGCTCCAATTAGAGGACTTCATCTCGCATGATCATTAACTAACGAACAAATATTTTTTTTTACTTATTTCGTGCAATTTTGAGTATTATATATGATAATAATTTTAAATAGCACAAAAAAACTGCACCAAAATTGAGTATTTATAGCAAAAATCTTATAAGTGCTCATTGCCGATATACTGAGTGAAGTTTTTTAATCTCTGTTTTTGATATTTCACACAAAGTATCTTCATCATCAGAGTTTAATTATTAAATCATAATGCTTTATTTTCATCGCATCCTTTTCTTTGAAATTCCCTTTTTTTTTCTTTCAAGTTTGGTTCACTCAACCAACTATAGAACTCAGGAAATCAGTCAACCAAATTCGCTGAAATTAGCGATCTTGGATTTGCTTAGCCATTCCAAGTGATGCGTCGTCATTCATTCATTTCTTCCCATCTTATTTGTTTACGCCTATTCACAAAGTCATTTCTAAGGTAGTGCGCTCAGGTAATAAAATACACCGTTCTGTATAAGCAGTTGAATAATTTCGTGTGAATTCCTTCAAAGTAGCTAAAATACAGATGAAATATTAGCAAAAAAGTTTAGCTATTGGAGTCAATGCTTTCGACTCCTAATCACAGTATACATCGTTCTTATTATATCAACGCGGCATCAGCATCTGGAATCGCTTTTTGGATATCAGTTGGCATCTTCAAGAGTCCGTGGAATCGTTTTTGTCCGATTTTGCTCCAGAAATCGCTTTTTGTTGAATATTATCTACGATGATATAAATTGTAGAGTTGGTATGGCAACCTCAAGGCTTGCGTACAATGCGATCTCTAAGCGATGCTTTTCGGTGTCAAATCGTGCATGCGCCAATTTCAAGGTAGGTCGTAATTGAAAACTATTTCAACAGGACACATCTAACTGCTTTAAGAAAGTCAGCTACTGTTACCTAGGATTTATAAAATACAACGAATTATTCTCTGGAACAAACTCAAAACTATTTTTTCGTATTCTAATAGTACCTTTCTATAAATATTTGAAGAGATATAGCTAAAACTGATGATAGCTCCAAATACCATCTACGTAGTTTATGAAAATTTGTAAAAAAAGAAAAAAAGTCAGCGTTGTTTAGAAAAGAAAACGATAACCAGTATGACCTTTGACATTTCTTTTACATAACCACGCTGAAATCTCCTTACTGCTGAATAAGACGGGAATTTAATCGCTACCATAATGTACATCTTAGATGAAGCTGAAAGCGTTCAGGCCCACCATCCTCTATAAACAATTGAATAATTTCGTGTGAATTCACTCAGCTTAGCTAGAATCCAGATGAGGCATTAGATTGCAAAGCGTGATTCGAGAATTGAGGAAGCTCATCGAAAGCATCAAAAGCCTCCACTTATCCGGCTTCTGCCATCACCTCTGCATGTCCTTCTGAAGAGAGCAAACGCTATGACTCGTTGTTTTCGAGAGGACAAAATGGAAGAAGAGAGTATATAAGCAGGTTGCAAAATTAAGAATCATTTTAACAATTGCCAACAAAAAATTTTGATACCACTCTCAGCAAACGATGTCACACTCACAACATTTTATCTGAAATCGAACGGAATAAAAATCGCAAAAATCGAAAATAAATTCATAACTTTCAAACAATTCAGTAAAACGAATCATTAATGAAGCTTACAATTAAACTTTAGAGAATATGCTTATGGCAACTCAAAGAATGCAAAATATAAATATAAAAGAGAAACAAAATATTACATCAGTAATGAGGTATTTTAGGAGAACTTTAATGATACCATAGTCACAATCTCCTATGAAATTATATATTTGCAGATATTTTGCATTCTATATAAAAGGTCGCATAATCTGAGAGAAAAATGCTTTAAATGTTATCGAAAATTTCAGTGGTTTCCATTTCAATTTTTATCGCTCAGATAAATACCTCTAGCCTTATGTGTACGATCACCCACTACCACCTTGGGAACTTTTCTATAAACTTATTTCGACCGCTAAATATTTGCCATCTTTCACTCAATCCATTTAAAAAAAGTCGAAATAAGTGATAATTTAGCGTTATGCTATGTGAGATTTTGCAAAAGAAAAATGTCTATGGTAGAGGGGCAATTTTCACGTGTCTAATGCGTGCAAAATTTGCACTCAGTTTTTGGGGCACTTTTTCGATGCTGTTTGATTGATGCTTTAAGTACGCCGTCGAATATATAGCAATCAGCTTCTTTACAACATTTCGAAAGGAAAAATCTGCACTGAGTGTTTCCGATATAAATAATATTAACAGTTCCCATGACGATTTCCTTTGAAGAGTGATGAGAGAAATCTTGAGATGTTCGAAAGAATTTAATAAAGCATATGAAATAAAAGGCGAATTTCTTATCTACCATTGACTACTTTTGAGAGTGACCTATAGCTCATCATTTTCATCGCTTATCGCAAAACTCATTCGGAGAATTTCTTGTTTTCGTGTATTGAATTTATATCCTCAAGTATCCTCTTTGGGAATGAAATAGATTTCTCTCAGTGCTTTAATTCCTATTCAATCCATTCAAATTCAAGATTGTATGCACTTTCATTCGCTCTAATTCGCCTACTATTTCAACGATACATTTATGTCGGTTCTACTGTTGCCCATTTTGCACTAATATAAGTCCTATTCATCTGTCATACATCCTCCCTGCTACTCCCTTCATCTGCCCCCTCTTCACTCGCCCCCCTGCCCAATCCTCCCTCCTTCTATTAAAACGAACGTACGGAACATGATGACCGCAATTATAAGGTTATCACTTTAAAATTTACCACCGATGTTGAGAAGTAGTAATGTGGAGTAAACAGCAGCAAAAAAGCATCTGATCTAGATATGGATGGACGATGTTTTGTTAGTTTGTATCGATCTTTGAATAGCTTGCCGTTAGCAAATAAATATTTTTTCTGAAGTTTCAGTGACATTAGTACTTGATTCTTCACGTTTTAAACTAAACGATAGCTTTATATGCAGTCCCAAAAAATTTATATATTCCATTTGGTTCCTCAACTTTGTGCTTCTACGTCCTTCGATGAAGGTTCAGAGCTTTTTTCTTCGCTCACATGATGGCGATGACGTATAAATCGAATGGTGGCTGAGATAAAAATTCATATTGGTAAGAAAAAAACCGGATGGGTTTTAAGAGTGCTTCCATCAACAATTTACCAAAAAGCATCTGATAATTTGCTGCTAAATAATTTTTAATCCCAAAATTTTGGAAGTAAACAAAACACAGGAAGCAAGTACCGCTACACGTCTAATCTCTTACCTAACACCCAAACTATTCTCTGTTTCGGTACACCAATCGATCTGATGAGGGTTGTTTGCTGCATTGTACTGATATTGTGTATTCAATTCTGGTTAGTGATTTGTTGTTTTTTAGGATGTGGTAATAGTAGGTGCTGCACGAACACCAGTGGGCTCATTTCGATCAGCATTCGCGAATACCCCAGCACCCGAATTGGGCTCAGTCGCTATCAAAGGTGCTCTGAAACAAGCGAACTTGGAACCAGGTCAAGTTCAAGAGGTGACCTTTTCCGAAAGTTGAGCATTTTTGATTACGACGGCTGTCTATCTAATCATAACAAATACGGTTAAAATATTCATTAAAAATTGTTTCGATTTTCTTTCTATTCACAAATAACTTGAGTCACAAATTTTATTCCTGCAAAAAAAAAATCAGCACATCTAATTCGGCGTATCTCGAGGTTCGTAATATCACCAGTCCATTTTACCAAATATTATAACGGGCTTAAGAAACGACAACGTTGCCAACGATACGAAAGATATTGATCGAGTGTTTCGTTAATTTTTCATTCAGGTGATAAAACGTTTATATTTCACCCGATGCTAAAACTTACTACATTCCATATTTCAGCAAGTGTAACATAGAACGGCGACATCTTTGAAATTATTGCGCTCACCTTACATCCATATTCGCACTCCCTCCCTCTTCCCTCCCCCTCCTCCCACATCCAGCCACCCCTCCCTTCCTCACGGAATGAGGCGTTCACAAAAACATTTTAATGTACATGCAACGATTGAGATAACATTTGTGTACAATCATTGATGTTTGACCTTGCGATCACACTTCATATCTTCATCTATATTTGACCGCATCGAAAAAAAGCCTCAATCTTCCGTTATCACTCATTCCTCCTATTCTTATCATAATATCTAAAAAATGATCGCCAAGTTTTTAATTGACCTGAAAATAAGGAAATTTCAATATTCTGAGTTGATTTCGCAAGCATCTTGAATTCAAATCGAAAAGTCAAAGAGTGATAAGTGCTCGAACAATAAATATGACTACATTTATAAGTGCAATTAAAGAGTCCCGACTATAGCTTAATAGATGCGATTTGTGATGAAACATGATCAGGGATTCCAGCTACGTAATGAATTATTCTACGAGGAGTGACGCAATCGCCGCATTCAAAATGCTGCTAAAGTTCAAATTAATTTCAATTGTTAAAACTTTTTACACATGTCGCAGCAGTAATCTAGCTCAGTATTACTGTGGTTTTTTTTTAGCTGTAATTTTTAAACTACAGGTATTCTTCGGCATCGTTGTTCCTTCTGATTGTGGACAAGCACCTGCTCGACAAGCTGCGCTTGGAGCCGGTATATATATTATGATGCAGTTTGATGCACTTAATGAGCGCCTCTTCTAGCATGATGCAGGAAGTGAAATTCTGGCAAAGTAGAGAGCAATAATAAGAAAAATAGTAAGAGAATAGGCGAAGAAATAAATCGAATCTACATGAATTTCCAATCGAAAACTATGGCAGAGCCTATGTTGAGTGGGTGGAAATTGAGAGCGAGAACATCTTACAGTGGAGCCGGCTACTATTCATGAACCATTACGAGAGGGTGGAATTGGAATCACCCTTTGATATTCAACCTAAGGACTCAGTAAATTTAAGCCAAATACGCAAATTCAATGGAACAGATCGCACATCTGCAACTTTGTGCTTATATTCTCTCGTGGAATAGGAAATATGGAATAGGAGAAGTTCAAAATATTTAGTCAGCCTGCATCGGCTCTCTTATTTTTAGAATCACTGCCTTCTTGTCATCTATAGCTGTTCGCCTCAATAGGCATTTTTTTGGGCAATTTTAAGCGATATGACATTCTTCCAAAAAACCTTTAACATTTCAATAGAAAAGTTAAAATTTCACTAAGATTTTAAGTGAATAAAAATTATTAATTTAATCGACATGTAGAGAGGTTTTGTTTATATGACCTTTGACACGTGATTTATTGTTTTTGTGGTGCGATGCCTGATATGGATCGAAATGCCATTATGCCTGACAGAGGGCAAATATTGATATTTGTAAGACTTTCTTATAGCGATCGTGAGGATTAAAAGCTGATGCTGTAGTAGAACAAACCATATATTCAGCCTTCCTATTCATTAGCGATTTACTGCGTACTTGTTTAAGGATGTAAGACTTCGACCATCGTCACTGCACTGAACAAGATGTGTGCTTCTGGAATGAAGTCAATTGCTTGTGCTGCAGCTTCGATCGAACTCGGCCTACAAGAGGTATTCTTTTGTCGAACGTGCCTCTGCTAAATTGCCCATAAGAAGCAAGAGCCTATATACAATTAAAAAAAAATTGCTAGGACATATGCCTCTTCCATCGCCACTTTTCAAAAAAAAGAGTCGATTGCACCAATATTCAAAGAACGTAAAAGTAATGCCGGTTTATGTGTTAAACGAGGCAATGTTCATCCACACAAATCCTTCATCAAATTTTTTGCTGACATTGCAATTTCCTCAGTACTCTCAGAAGTTCATTATCTGTTAGAAAGACGATCAGTCCACCAAACTAATCTTGAGGAATCGCTTGCGGATCCAGATTTTGAACACTAGCTTATGTCATTCTGAGTTTTCAAACTTACGAGTTTTCTACTTTCCAGTTTCGGCAGTAAACATCGGGTCTACACGTATTCCAAGTGGGATGTCATAGCACATTGTGTAAAAATTTCCACAACTTTCAAATATAAGGTTAAGTACTACCCTGAATATCGGTAAAGAAGATATATACGTAGAACCCAAAGTAAAGCAATAATCCACTAGCTCAGGCTATCAAATTCTTGCAACACCGGCCTTCGAATTGAGGAAATCCAATTACCAGTATTAATGAATAAACAATCGAATCGGCTGCACTATATATGACTACTCCTTAGTGCATTGAATTATCATCCAAAACCAGAAAGGTGTGCGATTTCCTGTTTATTACAGATTGTAATCGGTGGTGGTATGGAGAATATGAGCATGATGCCATATTACATTCACCGCGGTCAAACCCCATTCGGAGGCATTCCTGTTGTTGTGAGTCACCATTCCGCATTACTCGTCTTATTGTGATCCTTATCTTTTTATGATGTCCTAGAACACAGAGCCAAATGATCTCGGAAAATGTGCTCGAGCTTCGTCTTGTTGTGATCGTTGAGCTGTCTCATTCATTGTGTTCTCAGTTTGGCCTTCGGCTATAATCCAGCCTATTGCAATTGTTCATATTTTTGCTATCTATCTATAAGGATAACGCCAAAAATTTATCGGAACCCTTAATATATATGTGTTCCCTTCGACATTGGTTCATTTTTTTCATTAGCAATGAAAGGGCCTAAAAATTACGCAACAGTTGTAAGCATACCTGGATCTTTAACCCTTCTATCTTTTAAAAGTCCTTCATAAAAAAAGCCATGTGTGTAGGTATCTTAAGTCATCGACAAGGTGTTATAATAGTCTGTGTAATTTATTGCATGAGGTGAGTACATTTGACAGCTCCAAAGAGTGGTGATGTAAGCTTGCATAAACTATCAGAGAATACGGAAGGGTCTTTTACTTTATAGCTTACAAACTTAGCATACCCACTGAATATTGCTTCAGTGTTATGCATTTGAATTGATGAGTCTTCATTTAATTATTTACGGTTATCGTTTGCATAAGATAAGATCAGTAGAGCTTATTGTTAGCAATATAAATATCACCACAGGTTAATGCGAAAAGCAATGTGAAACTTGTTATTTCGTAGAGAAAACACATAGATGCGAACTGTTAGCTGAGCATTCCTTAGTAACTTGGTGATTAACTGGCTGGATTATGCATTTTTTTTCTACAAAAAGCTTTCTTATAAATAATATTTTTTTTTTAAATTCAGGATAGCGTATTGAGAGATGGCCTTACCGATGCATATAGTGGTCTTCAAATGGGTGGATGTACCGATATGGTCGCTCATGAGTTTGGAATCACTCGTGAAGAGCAGGATGAATATGCCATAAGCAGTTATAAAAAATCGGCAGCTGCCTGGGAGGTCAGCTGATGGAGTTTCATTTTTCTATAACTTTCTACAACTTAGAGCACTCATGCATTCTCAGTAAATTATCTTTAAAACAATATTTTCTGTAGGATTTCAGGGACATAAATTTGGTTTATAATGATCTCATTATTCAGTTGGGAGGCAGAAATGTTTTAGAGCAGCAAAGACCTCTTAGGAATTTGTTT
>JAARMF010002684.1:0-25452 GCA_022844705.1 Toxascaris leonina
AGCCGCCCAACGACACCGACAACGTGTAAAGCGAATTATAATAAGCTGTAATAAAGATGCAGCAAACACTGCATCATGCCTAATGTTTTTACGCGTTTTCTCGTTACACCATGGAAGATGAATGAAACGCAAACAACGCCTGTAGGTTTTCATTAAATTCAACGACGGTTCTGCAAAAGAAAAAAAAACTGAAGACCAAAGCGAAAATCAGCAATTTAAGCGTGCATCCTAACGCAAGAGCGTGCCGAACAGCTTTGCCATTCGTGTTCGACGATACCTCAGTTCAATAGGTGAATGAACTCAAGAAGTTCCAACTTCAATGCTGCACTGTTTGATTGCCACCCCGCAATAACGACAGATTATTCACTCGATACAACTTTATGAACATCACTCGACAAACGTCGTGGTTATAAAGAATCACTCGCTTATTTAATGAACAAACTTCGTATGTCAGCCCATCCCTTGCTATCAGTTTTACCCAACCGCCTTAACGTCCCTTCACAGCTGCTTCAAGTTCTCAAAATATCCCGAAACAACATTTTCCTTACATCACTCAAAGCTGAGTGACGGCAGATGAACTATGCGCTGACTTTTGTATAAGTAAACTTAATAATCATTCAGATTCCATGGAGGGGTGAACGGTTTTCGTGAAACTTCACTCTCCTTTATAGGGCTGTTATTTTGTTACGAATTCATCAAGTCAACTTGGGTGAAAGCTCGCAGCTAAAATGTCACCTATTCAAGCTTTGATATTCGCAACTATATCTGTCTAGCTGATATTCTTAGCACTATCAAAAGCAACTCGCTACGAAAGTGATGAAGCGATGTAAACAAAATGAAACCTGTTGAATGTGCGAATGCGAGGAACAGAGTGAGCATCTCGACGAGAGATGAACTCGGCATTTCACGGAAACGTTTCCACGTAAACTTTGAGAAGATTCGCGACTTACACGACCGCCATACCGATTCACTTCCTCAAAATAGATGGCACTGCAGTGGTCACTCTTAGAACAACATAGTTATGAATTCATCGTCGAATCGACCTTTGTTTAGAGACATATGGTCAGAGTACAGTGAAGCGGGAAGGAGAGGAATTTCTCGGCTCTTCAGTTTCTTATGGAGCGGCGTACAGCAGAGTGAGAGAAGTGAGGCGTGGCGAGGGGGATGCAGGGGATATGAGTAGATGAAATTACAATCAAGGGACCTTCATAACCCCTCCAAACTTATAGAAGGAACATATAATCGAGAAAGCGGACTTGTCAACATTTTGGCTCGCGATTCTGTTAAATTTTTTTCCTTCTTTATAAAACTTATTCAATGAATTGCGTCCACAAAAGGTGTTAAAGGATCACTGCAAAGCGAAAGCAACGAATCGCTCATTCGTCAATACATTCTATTATTCTCTCTGGGTGACATAAAATCGAGCCGTTTTATGCAGAAGGAGAGATGGAATAAAACGACGATGTGATAGGACAACTGAGGGGAACCAACTTGAACAAACAACACAAGCGACGCGTATGAATACACTCCATACAGCGACATCTTCGTTCAACTCGCCGTCAGAACAGTGATCTTTCACTGCCTCAAGCCATGCCTTTCCACTTTCTCGACTCATTTCATAAAGCTGAAACCAGTGGATCCTTAACTACTTAGTAGAGAACAGTATCGCTGTTGTATTTAGCACCGACTCAAAAGCGATTCTCTTATCGTCAGCACATCATTATACGGTCCTCTTTTCTGAGCAGATCACCTCTTAATGGTTCTGCCAATTCAAAGAATCAACCACAAATCAAAAAGTTCGAATTTTACGCTTTCAACTGAGTAGAAGATCCGCGTTTCGCAATGCTTACTGCATCTAGCATAATCATGGTGACAAGCGCAGTGGGATAAGCCACGGCTCTCTTCTAAACGGGCAAAGATGAGTAAACTTGTCAGCATTTATGCAGCAGAAGACCAGCCTAAGCGTGAACTTCTTGCGCCCATGTTTAAACAATATTAGATGAAGAAACGTCAAAACTCAAATTCGATTCGATCAGCATAGCACAACTAAAAGAAAAGCCATGCATGCCATTGACCCACTAACTGCTAACAGGAAGAGCATCACCCGCCGCGGAAGGACTCGGGTTTTGTTTCGAAAGCGTGAAAAGCTGAAGCAAAACAATTTCCTCTTCACACTCCCAGAATTGTCTAGATTAAAACTGCGATTGATAGAAAAATGAGTATGCGGTTATAATCATAGATGCACTTAATGACTGCCGAACGAATCTGATCCTCGGATTCATTGAAGAACAAACACTCTGCGCCAGGAGCGCAATCGATTGGAAATATTGGATCAGAAGTGTGGAAATTGTGTCGACGATAATTGGCTAATTTTTGTAAGAAAAAAACGAGACCAACAGGTTTTATAATAAAAAGGATGCAAAAAAGAGGACATGGCGAAGCTCTAGCCGGCAATACGTACATCGCTAAATAGTGAAACAGACGTACATCGTGGTGAAAAAGGCAATACTCTTCAAGGGCACCGACGTACTAAGCTGGTTCGAAACGTTTAATTACTATGGAATAACAACGAAAGAAGAAGCGGTGAAAGACTATCCGATGCAGACCTATACATAGACAACTGCATGAATATCACAAAACAAAAAGGAACCCACCTATGCAATTCTTCTCTCAGTATAGCAGCAATTGCTTCCACCACAAGATTGCAAACGTTGCCTCTTATGAGAGATATAAAAGGACTGCTTGAAAGAAGAAGTATGAAAGTGGACACCAACTACTCGATAAGCGTGGAACACAACGTGAACGGCAGACGACGATAAAGAATGGGCAAAAACCGTTGCGAGAAATAACTGAATACAATGCATCAATTTGCAGCAAACGGGAAGCCAAATTTAGCAAGCAGCTCGCTGGCTGAAAACAAGGATAGAATATTTCAGCTAACAAAAAGCGACCGATCATTCATGACAGAAGCGCAAGGAAATGAACACATCACTCAGGAGTTCTATCTGAAACCATTAGCTTGCGGTAATGATCTAATTTCCGTTGCACGAAAAAGCGGTAAGTCCCTGTTAAAGATTGATTCGGCGATAAAAAAGCAACATGGAATGTGGTAAGACGGCAGGTGTCGTATATCAGATGGCGAAAGGCTGAAACGAGGGAGGGAACAATTCACAGCTCTGTTAAGAGGCCTGTTCAACGACATGATCGAGCACAAGCAAATTCTTGAGGATTTCGCTTCCCCATCAAATTGTTCCCCGAAGCTTCTGCGCAGAAAAGTGTGGAAGCAGGCTGAATAGCAATAAGCTGTCGGACGAGCAAGCCTTAGACCAAGCAAGACAGCAGCAAACATAGCCATGTATGTGCCTTACATATTGGTCGAAAGAAAGAGTACCAATTGCTTGCAGACCATAGAACGTCACCAAGCACACAATCAACCATACTGCCCTCATGAGATCTAGAACAGTGCCACTGTATACTTATTCAGTTGCATGTATCTCTCAAGAAATCCACAATAAACCGGTGTTTACAACCTTCGTGCATAAAAGGGAAATATCAAGGACAGCCGGATTGCATTACGCCACTTATGTCGAACGCAAATCTTTGAAACTTGTAGTTTGCAGATAAAAGACCTCTCACGTCCCACAGACTCAAGAAGACGAAGAGACATACGCATTCACATTTTCAGAATGAAATCGATCATGTATAAGAATGTGCAAACGAACGAAGGCAGAGAATCAAACAAAGCTAGAAAGCTCGAGAAAGAAGTGTCGATGAGCTGGAAAGGGAATATTTCTGTTACAACTGTGATGCCAACAATTCTCTCCGGCTGACAGACGTATCCGACAACTAAGTAAATATACCTGTGATTAGATCAGAAGAAGAATTGAAACAGTCGTGGTAGGAAGAAAGTGGCCGAGAAAAAAGCCGATGAACGTTGCCCAGGAGCGACAAAAGTGAAGCAGCAGGTGTACGAGATCGAATAAAAGAAATTCAGATGTCCGTCAAAGACATCCGCATAAAAGTTTGCAACGTCCGAGATGAACTGTGAGATCGACGCTATGAACTGGCAAAAGAAATTGACGCCGATTTGCACTCACATCGGATGACACTCTAAGAAGCACTGTGGGAAAGCGAAGTAATAGAGAAGCAGCAAATCGCGCCAATTGAAAGCGCAATATGAAGAGATATCTATTCATAACGAATGCTATGTTAAATGAGATCAAGCAAACGAATGCAAAGACTCCAACGCTTGCTCGCTAATATCCTATCAAGCTATTTTCTTCGGCATCTCTTCAATTCCACAAGCACCTCATCTGCGATGCTCCGCAGCTAAAAGCCCCTTATTAGCGCAAACCGATTATTCTTTCATGTCACAACTGCTTATCAAGGTGGTGCAGCACTAAAATAACGATAAAGCAGATGCTGTAGAGAACGTACATTAAACTACTACTTCAAATAAATTAACTAACCGCATTCGCTGGAGAAGGTTCCATGATTTTGGAGCAGAGAAGGTTAAAATAGTACTGCAGAATGGATTCCGCACCTGTCAGCTCTTCTCCACGCTTTGCTTTGAAGAAAGCATAAAGTCGGCTAAAAACGAATAAACAGTCGCAAAATACGTTTGAATGCGCCAATCACAAATAATACATAGCTTGTGCTATATATCTTCGTTAACAAATATCTTGAATATATGTCCATAGATAAGAGCTAAGAATTTAGTCATGTGAGCTTGCCTACATTAACTCACCAAACTGCCAACTCACTAAAGCAGAATAAACAACAGAGAGCAAAAATACATTCAAAGAATCACCCCTCACAGCCTCCTCCCGAATACGTAAACTATGTTTGCATCGAAAATGCGATGCATTAAAGGAATTCTGGTTCCAAGCACTATTCCGCCTTCGTAAAAACCGTTCTACAACAAAGAAAGTATACGAAAGATGATATTTGAAGCAACGACTCCAATACGAATACGACCCTCACAAAAGACGACCCCTACGAGGATATGAACAAATAAGCATGAAAATTTGCATGCAGCTAGTGCAGAAGTTCCTTTAAAAACATTCTCCTTACATGGATAATACACTGTTTTTTAATAATGAATCTAACTTTCACGTCCAACAGCAACTCAACAGTCGTGAGCATCTTCACAAACTAGCAAGCCACCTTCGTTGTGTCCATCACAGATCACTTTCTCTCAGTTGCTTCTGCGACGACTTTCCATATAAAAAATTGAGATAAACGCCACCGAAAGGCACTTCCAACGCATCGCCATCACTGCGACGATTTCAACAAAATTCTATAGAATCAATGGTCGGCTAGTCATATGTACGAATGATCGGCACGATGCATCTACCTATGAAGGGATATCCAAATCAAGTTTTAAAGCAAGCTTACATTAAGGCGCTTCGATGATCCGTTGTCTTGAGAAGAATTTGCCGTAGACATTCCAAACAACTGTTCGCAGCTTGACCTAAAAATGATATCGCATCATCCGCTGCATTAGACGGCACTTATTAATGAAATGCCCCTCCGAAGACGGGAAAATTGAGAGGGACCGCTGATTGAGTGGTTGAACAAAGGAGACGATCGACACAAAGCGATATACTCGTCAATAGAATGGGAAAAAAAGTTAAAAACTCAGTGAAGGAAATGGTTTACATGGTAACAGTTAGTTACGTTAACGTTGAAGCACAAAGCAACCATCTGCTAAGACAACGTGCCCTCAGGCGATTTACTTTGATGTGTCAACGAATGCCCAACTGTTGCCATCGATTCTTCTTTGAGTGCGAATCTGAGGAAAACAGCAACCACATACCTGATGGCACGCGAATGTCCGTAGACCGCAATTCGAGAGAGCAGAGAACGTCCAAAAATGTCTCTGCCGAAATGGAGTCACGTGCTTCAGAGAGTTCCAGAAACATCACTGAAAATCATTTGCTCCAAATTGTTTGGTCGGAAGCACAAATATGCGACGGGCTGAAGCACATGCCCAAAACAATCGATCAACGAAGTGTTGGAAAAATTTGAATATGGCTGCAAAATGTACAGTGACGATCTTGTAGCAGTACAAATTGAACTTGTGTTGCAATGAGAACGCTGTGTGCCATGAAGAGTTAGTGCTTTGTGCTTGCATAAGTTTAAAGCCTTCGGCATTTTTGTCATATAGTTTGCTCACAAAATATTACACCTACCCCAGCTGAATTCAGAAACACAACACTGAGAAAGAACGAATTTAATAATGGTGTATTATTTGCGAAGAGAGAGTAAACTCAAATACTCGAGTTGTCTAAAAACAGAGAATCTTTTAAAAGAACTGCAAAGTATATTTGCACAACTTAAGAAAGAAACATAGTAAAGCGTACAAGTCCGCCGCTTCAGCGATGTTAGCTTGGGTTGCGTTCCATTTCAACGCCAATTCCGTTGCTTTGCGTTTGTCAGCGACGTTTATCAACCTACTGATCACATTAACAACTCTTTATCAGCTAAATAAAGTTTCGGACACCGATAAACTATATGAAAGAATATTCTCAAAGACAATTCTTTGAAGGAACAGCTAGACGGATCATGTTTTAGGCTACAAGAATATAACCAACAAAATACTGACCGCTCGATGGATTTGTTGGATATTCGAGGGTGACAGCACCAATACAAAGCCGAAAAAGGTGTGAAAACATTGGCCAAAAAGCGTCGCTCATATAACTATAAAGCTGTTGCCAAGCGATAGAAGCGCATTTGCACATGAAAGGCCGCTCCTGCAACGGCTGAATGTACTCAGTGGTACAGTTGTAAAGGTGCCTCTTCACCTGACATTAAAGGTGCAAAAATTGCCGCAGACGTAAAGAAATATACCATGAGATGCATCGGCTCAACAAAGTAGTATTGCGAACTGGAAGGGAACGGCTGGACAGGGAACAAGTGACGATTATCGTTCTTCTCAAACATTTGACCTCATGCACCTTTCGAATTCAAGAACTCTTTGAGGGCAATCTGTTCCTCAGCCAGGGTGCCACTTCTTTATAAGAATATGGGAGAGCAAGGTTGAGAGTTTTGTTGGATTTGATCATTGACGATAGTGAATTATTAAGCGTGAATGCATACCGTGATCCGGGCAGTCGTCAGAAGACCATAGGCAATCAGTGTCGCAGTTTGTTCACTGATATTAGAATCTCCCATCGGATACAAGAGTTCGAAGCCGACAGGCGATTCTTTAAAGAATACATCTATGATGAATTCGATATAAATGCACAATTGCATAANCCATAAGGCATTAATGTTACTCAGTGATTAGATGAAACAACTGGCGCAGCTTTTTACGAACGAATATTAATTAGCTCGTTCAACATCAAGCTGATACAATCTTTTCTAATGCTCTTCCTCAAGCCACGCCCTTCGTTTGTCGCTGTCTATAGATGTGATTCGATTCACAAATGTGACACATTTCAACTTCACATTTCCAATTATGTTTACTGCATTGCTTTTCGCAGCAATATCTTCAAACAAGCTTTGCACAGCAAAAGTCACAGCAGATGCAATTATTAAATATGTTGCTCGAAATTTCGGCACCATCGCCGAATAGTCACATCGCACGTTTTCGAACCGTTTGCATAAACGGTTTCAGTTTATCAGTCTAAAACTTGCAAACGAACGATGAGCAATACGACATTCGGGACCCATTTGCCAATGTCATCGAACTTCAAAAACTTTCACATGCCTTCTGCTTACCCACAGCCGAAATCTGATCACCTCGCAATACGCTTCACTTATCACTCACATTTTTCATTTTTCCTCAGCCCCTGCTGGGTCTGATAAGAGAAACGCATCACGACAGCGTGGGGCTCATAGAAGTGTTTGTTGATGTTTTGTCGTGCAGCCATTTCAACTCTTCAATCACTAAAGTCTCGCCAATCACGTTCCATGGTTTTACCTAGCGCAAGAAAAAAAAAGGCTCCCAAACGAAGCAGTACTTCGAGTGATCCCTTTTCCACCAATTGTGGACACAGAGGTTGCAAGTGAACGCTTTGTCAGCTGGCATTACATAAAAGAATACGCGATAAATTCTGTAAATATCAGCTTAACGAATCATCGGCTATGATTTCTGCATATGAGCTGTCAGAAGGATAGCATACTTCGCAAATCATCATTGATTTAGAACGTTTACGTAACACAGCGATTGAACTGCACAGATGCAGATACCACACATATTATGATAGCATATCTGGCGCGTTTTCCTACCTGTTAATAAGCGTGACAACGTTAAAGATGTCAGTTATGGTATAAGCCAAACATTTTATGATATCAACTGACAAAAGTATCTTCAGCTTATCCGAACAGAAGTGAATCGTCGCTGCAACTTCGACGGCGATAAGGGAGGATCTATCTTGCTTACTCACTTTGAAGCCTGTTTGACACTAGTCTAGTCCATCAATAAATAATAACCAGAACACCGTCTACGGCACAATTCTTAGACGGCGACTGCAATTAGTGGACACCTAATTGCAAAAGAACAGACTGTAATATTAGGGTAATAACTCCACTTCATAACAAAGTTAAAGCGGTCGTTTCAAATAAGTATTTCATCTAAAATTCATTATCAAAGGGGATGAGAAAGGTTCCTATTCACAAAAATTTCCCTAATACGTAAAGTCTCCACAATGCTCTCTTCCAATGTGACAGTGCCAAGCAGGACAATGATCATAACTGCGGTGTTGATGTAAATGCAAGGCAACCTTTAAAAAGACCGAAGACTCGAAAGGCCGTCATCCAAACCATCAATAGTGCATGAACCGGATAGTTCTAAAAACAATCATATCATCATGTCAGTAGTATGGCGATATGGTGAAATAAACTTGAGACGAAGAACACCAGCAAAGAAGTGGACGATACAGAGAGAGAGGTAAGCATGATGGCGAAACAGCAAAAGAAAAGGCCACGAAAATGTCCCTTTCGGGCTTCCTCAGCTGCACTCAAGGTTCGTGCACTTCACTCTTTAGTAGCGATTCCCCCCAACATCCACAGCTGAGAACATTCATATGCTGCAGGTGGAAAAGCCACAGCAATTATGCAAAAACAACGCAACTACTTTACACCCCGAATGGGTAAGTTGAATGTCTATGGGGAAAGAAAGTCGACGAATCTCAATCTCCACGCCGTAATAACGACAACGCGGGAATATCTCACCAATTTCGAAAATAATGGAAGGATTTCATTGCTCGCTCTCAGAAAATTTTGCGAGAGATACTTGTGAAAACTTGAGCACTCCAAACGGATTATCGCCAAATCACTTCGTGGACCAACACAAGTCTTTTGGAAATTTTATTTGTTATCCGTTCGACGATGCTTGACAATACTTTCGACACTACAAGATCGCTTCTTCCAACTTCCAGCACAACGTCCCTCACCCTCTCCACCCTCTACAGAATCTACAGATTTGAACCGCAAGAACATATGCTTCCAAGTCAAAAAAAAAGTCAAAGAGAAACAACAACAACGGCTGACTTGATAAGAAGTTCCAGCGGTCAACGAACGCATTTCAGCCACAGACGATATTGGACGATGCTTTCCAGGTTCCACTCTATAAGATCCGGATGGCTCCGATACGGCTGTACTACTGAAGGACCTATTGAATGGAAAACTCAAAATAGAGCGTTTTGCTCGCATTCAATATCACAGAATTGCGCAGCAACTGAAATACCACACAAGCACTGTAAGCAAAAAAAGAAACGTATCAACAAACTGTTTCAATGCTCCTTATGGTGAGGGAAACATTGCTGAGCACATAGCGACGTATAGTTCCGATTTGCACCAAAAACGCTCTGAAATGCCGGGCTATAATTGCCACCACATCCGACTTGCCAGCCAACTGCAAGTTCTGAAATAAGGTATTTGACCTCTCCTCAATATTGTCACTCAAAGGTCACATCGAGCAAACAGAAGTCAAATCGCAGCAATTGCAGATTTCAAGGAAAAGAGGGTATGTGCGTCAAACGATTTCTGCAAGAAGCACATAACGGAAATGCTATCTGCGTACATCAAAATTTGTGTAAATGTCTGTCCAGCAGTCTCTACAAATGATATACAAAACCCGGTTTATAAAACCTACACATTGGGCTAATTTGCTAATATGGCTATACAAGCAACCGGCGAAAAATGCGATTACTATCATTTAGGACTCTTTGCCAAATAATCGATTCCGATTTGTAAGCCCCCTCCCCTTTCCCACTCCCCACCTAGTTCTGGGGAGTTTTGCTTTGTACTTTTTTAAGCGAAAGTTAGCGCTTTACAGTTTTGGCTAATTAGCACCACTGCCAAATTTTTTATAGAACGAAGTGTAATCAACAGAACCGCATCGAACTGTTGCATTCGAATAAAACGCAATAATGGAGCTCTGCTTCGTTCGCAAAAAGTATCAGAAGCGTTCTCACATATCTTCTTCAATTTTCTGCAACATCAATTCCCCTCTCCGTTCTTCACAGTATGATTACAGGCGAAGGCAAGTGCTGAAACCTATGGTTAATCCCACCTCACACTAACCGCATGAGGCTGAGGGAGTGAGACGGTGGGAAGCGAAAGCATTCAGTCGCCTGTGAATTTTGATATTTCCCGTTTCAGATGAGCAAATTGACCGCAAAATGCGTGCTGCACTGTTCCATAATCAATTTAATGTTCTTGCCACCATCCGCTATTCTTCTGAAGATTTGCGACGGTTCCTTAGGTGAAATCATTATTAGCCGTCGTTTTACTGCTTCTTTGGAGATGAGTATGAATGCACGCCCATCTACATATGTGCTCGAAGGAGAATTTCAATTCGACAGCCACTAAAACTATAGATTTAGTGAGTGCAACTGCAGTATGCGATCCATCAATNCACGCCCATCTACATACGTGCTCGAAGGAGAATTTCAATTCGACAGCCACTAAAACTATAGATTTAGTGAGTGCAACTGCAGTATGCGATCCATCAATATTCATCTCCAACTACAACTCTAAACTTGCGAAACAGTGATTTGCACTATAAAGTTTAAACATTTGTGTGCACTTCACGATCGGTCCCATAAAAGTTTGCATTGATCGGTAGCGAAGCATTCAGTAATAAAGGTCAACCCGTAAACCTCAGTTTCGAGAGACGCCCGAGTCTGAGATAAGCACCTATAGATGAAGCACACCTGAGCGGCCATCGAAACGTAGCTCAGAGATCGATCCAAATCGACCATCAGTGTTTCCGTTGCAGCACTCAAGATACGCGAGAACAGCATACGCAAACAACCGAATACCATTGCATTTCCTTCTTCATCATTCATCTGCAAGCGAAGCAACTGAGATGTGACGAGGAACGCGACGCGATCCTTTAGCTTTATTTACGCCTCAAAACCGAAGGAAATATCCCTCACTCTAAACCTTACAGTCCCAGAAGCAAATACCCCTACGTTGCATTAGTCGATATTGCCCATGTTTTATATTCGCCCTTTAAAGCAGTAGTTGATACTGAATTCATCTGACAGTTTTAAGCATGAATCTGATTACTCGCAGTTACATTATCTCAGAGAAAAAACGTTCTAGAAAGGGAACCCCCTCGAAAGACAAATTAGATGCAAATTTGGGGTAAAATGGTTTTACAGACGACTTAGAAAAGCCGAATGCTTGAACGATGAAGTACCGTTCAGCAGCATAGGATAAACGAATAGGCGAGTGAAATAAAATGAAGCAGAAGGAAAAGAAAAGATTCGAGGCAAATACCACATGAAATGAGATCCGACAACTGCTGAGTTTGAGCAGAGGAGGCAGACTGTACTGCACCGATGGCAGCGAGCAGTAATCTGCGATACGAGCCGGGCTGCGGTTGGCACAGCTCCATTCCACGCATCGCCACTCAGGAAGTTCGCCTTCGGAAGCGAATAAATCCAACTGCGTATCTTTTAGCAAAGGCATTCGATGCGCACTTAAATATCATATCAAATCACACTCTGCTTAACACTTGAAGATAAGCACTTCTGCACAAACACCGTCCTTATTGCTCCACAACAGACAAACGCCACAAAGGTGAACATCGTACCTCGAAGCTGTTCACCAAAAATGCATTGCCTCTGTTGTTTCACCTCAAGCACTCTAAGGCTCAAATGTCGGTGAGCGCAAATGACAAAATGTCGGCTACGGCAACGCCAATCAACCAAACCTCAAATAACTAAAAGTTGCTTAAACCAGTGCCCAGGGCAGGATCTTCGTTACGAGTTCGTTGATTAAAGTCAACAATAGGGAGTTAGAATGTGAGAGCACTACGATGCTGATGCACAACACGCGACCTTCCAATATACCTGACCAATGTTTCTTACCGGATGGACGGTATAAAAGTAAATTCAGATTATGGGGCAGTCAGATATAGGTTAACACCTCATTTACGCAGGGAAGGATACGGTCAATGTCGTATACGAGGATTCAGAAGGCTTGTGCTTACGTTCGCCGCCATCGGAGCCATCAGTCAGACACCTACTCAATGACAATGGATTTCATGTTTGAGACAATAAGGAATCAAAAGAACGAGTCGATTTGCCACAGATTTCTTTCATTCGACACATCTCTTCTTTTGATCTTCGCTGTTTCCTAGAACATCATTGATTGTGCGCTTGTCTGCAAGTAGATGCTAGCGCTGGTGATGGCCTTATGAGCCCAAACCTAAGCACAGGCCTTTCGAAACACCTGCTTTGCATCTGGTCGTCGCCGTTGGTACACCGCACTCAATCACTTCAGCCATAAGACACATCTCAGCACATCGTGCCGCACACTGCATTCTCGTTCACGTTGCGGAATCGACAACACTCCTTGCAGTTTCAGAGTGCTGAATGGACGTCACGGTTGTGAACACGCTTATTGAANNNTTCTAAGGTAGTTCGAAAAGGTATTCACAACAGCACCTCTCTCTCATCCTCAAAGGTTACTTCGAACGATAATAAAAGGTATAACGGCATTTCTTTCAGCCTCCATTCTGCACAATATTCACCTCCAACCTTCTCAAGTATTCACATCGCCGACGCACTTCAAGGGATCCTGTTGGATTTGAATCAATGGTGAACGCGGGAAAAGCTCTTTCCGTGTGTTGTACCTTCCAACACTGATACCTGACCTGTTATTTTCTGAAACCGCTAGTAAACGACTCCCACCGATATCTTTCCCTTTCCAGAATTCGCGTAAAAATTTGGCATAAATCACAAACATCATCTATTACCCAATGAGCGTTGAGATTGGGCAGCATGAGCGACGCTTTTGCGTTGTAAGAGGATGATCGCCTTCAGTTGAACGCTTTCGAGCAAATTGTGTCATTTGAATTCAAAAATTAAAGGCGTCCAGCGTTCGAAAACTAGCGCAAGCTCCAACACGTTGAGCCCATCTTGTTGGTCTTGTCACATTGCACTTTCAGTGGCTTCTGATCTTTGGGTGGCAAAGTTGTGATCATGATCCTTGGGTATTGTGTAGGATTTGGAGGGGAAGAGGGTGGGGCTCATGTTTAGGGTGATTTATGAACTAAAACCGTGATTGCTTGGTCGCATCCTCAAAAAATCGTCATTTGTCCCGCAGAGAGTCAGTGGAAGGAAGTGATGTTATCGATCACATTGCTTTGAGCTAGGCCCATATTCTCTTTACAGTGGTCGATGAGTTTGTTCGCTGCTGAGAATTTTCAGTGATAATGATTTCGGACATGCTGCATATTTCCCATGTATTTGAGGGACCTATTCTTGTGGTGCAGCCATCACATGCTGCAGTGACGTCGTTTTGTTTGTTGTCGCTGTGTGGTCGCTTTCATATGCATTCATTCTGTCTGTCCGTAATTTGTAACTGAAGAATCATTCTCGATGCCCTGCTTCCGTTGACGAGCAAAAAGCCGAAGTCTTAATGATCACCGAAGGGTCATCGAATGAATTTATGGACAACGTAGACATTGCTCAGAGGTCGAGCAAAGTCTGTCATCCTTACTGAGGGAATTTTTTTTTTCGCTGAGCATGTGACAAGAGTATTGCCTCTGTCAAACCATGAGTCGAGCTGAGTTACACGATGTATTAAATCTGTGAGCCGAGCAGCAACTCTGTGCGAAATTGCAATAATCCTACTTCCATACCATTGGCTGTCTTCGTTGCATAATTTTTATTGGAAAGCAGTTGACCTCATTAGGGTGTGCTTGGTAGATTGAGGCCGAGTGAATTCAGCTTTCCTGACCGAGGTTCAGAAAAAATTTTCCGTCTTCCCGTATTGCTCGATGGCAAAAGGTGTCGGCGATCGTCACATCGAAAACTTAACCGATACACCGTTATTGCATTTGTTTGGATGTTCTCTTGGCGTAGTTCATCACAAGCTCACCACTTTCCTTTGCTTCTGTGGGTCTTGTCGCTTCGAGCATTTAGATCTATGAAGTGATGTTCATTGCATGTTTTACTGCTTCATTTGTTCGCTTGCTTGTTTCGAGTGCAGTTTATTTGGTTCCGATGTAACGATTTCAGAAAATGAGGGTTGCGTGATGCATGTTACGTCAATCCGTTATTCCAGTGAAGAATGCAGCTTTTGGGAACTGATTCTAGAATTTGCATATTTATTTCAGAATGTGTAGGTGATGTCGCATAGTTGAACAGTCACTATTTACACAGCAGCAGTGGTTCATATATAACCGGTTGCATCTCGCATCCCAAGCACCTAATGTTTTACTCAGTTGCCTCATATTTAGATATCTTCTCTAAAGATGGATCACAAAATACTTCCAGAGACAATTTTCAACTTTCTCATCTGAAATCATTGAAACTTGATCACATTGCCTCAAAGGATTTCTGATTGACGTGAAAAGGATGTAGCAATGATGTAGCGGTAGAGGTCATCAATGAAAAGTTGCTTTTTTCATCTTAAGTTGGCAGTAATTTCTTAGATGATCCAACAAGCCAATTCCTCTACCAAAGATCCGGTTTTACACGTCACATATGAGGGAATACGTGAAGGGAGAGTTGTGTCTGATAATTGCAGAGCACCTAACTATAGCACAGTCAAAGGACACTCACCATAACACGGCTAAATGCTGCCCTTCTGACCTCTTGTATTTTCACTCTTATTTGCTGTATAGATGCTAACATTAGTGCTCATCAGCATGGTAACGCATTTTTATGTGTATTTTCTAATTCGTTTGATAGTTTCAACTCTGCAATCGTTGAAGATGCAATAAATAAGTTGGCTCTAATATCTTCTGAGGTTCATCGATCAACTCCCAAATTAGTTTTAGTGATGTGAAAAGCTTGCAAGCTGATTATGTTTTCATTTTAGTCGGTGCCACATATAGACGCGACTATTCGTACAAGGGCCGTGGGTGATCGTGTCTGCTGTTGATATTTGCAAGTATTGCTATCGAATAGATTTTTCCTCTTGACATCTGTGCCTGACGTACGAGAAGAATTCTCTGTATAGGAGCATAAATGGACTTTCCCTGTTTGATCTGAAGTAGATAAGTGCTTTGTGAAGTTCCGCATCTCTCGTTCCGTTCGTGTTTTTCGTAGGTTTTTGTGTATCACCGTTTATTGTGATCTGTATCGTCGTGAAATGTCAAATGATTTGCTTTAAAATACCGTTCGAAAGCGTCTTCCATCGATCATAAAAGTGCATTTGCATATTTGATAGATTGCCTCTCTTCGTCCTTCCTCTCGATTTTACGCTGTTATTGCGTTTATTCAGCATTTTGACTGTTCAAACGGAACATTGATGATGAAGTCGGTACTGTTTTAGCATAGAGGGCATATATTGGTGGCATCACGTGTGCTTATCTCGAATCTATCTTATGCGAAGTGTTGCCCTTTATCGCATTAATAGTGTTCTGCGTGAAGGTGTTTGTTGAAAGTGTCTCCACAATGGAATGCGATGTCATCGCTTCGTCGTCAGATATTACTTCATCCTCAAACGAGGTAATATCTTCAAAGTGGTGTAGGATATCGTGAAGGATTTGACGTTAATAATCGAAAGTACAATGCCTATTTACGAAGAACTGATGTGCCCAACACTTAGTCTCAATGCAACGACCGACCACTGGAATGTGCTCTTCTATATAGCCCATGTTGGTGTAACATCAATTTCTAAGGATCGGTAGTTATAATGAGCTTTCCGGGTGTGTCGCTGAAATAAAGAGGTGGTCGGTGTTCGTGTATATTCGCCTTTTATATCCGCGATATTGCCAAAGTGAATCTTTGAATGTCATTAGATGTGATGTGATCGGTTCATGTTTCTGAATAAGATCGTTTCCTTGTTGAATATTCCTGTGATACTTTTGTGTTAGTCTTGACTGATGAAGATATTGTTCGGATGGGCGTTGAGTCATTCATGAAAACAAAAGGTACTCCCATGAGCGCGAATCAAACTCGGGTAGCAATATAATACTGACGTTAGTGAGTAGTTGCTGTGATGACTGAGAGTTATATCGTGCTGAATGTTGCGATACCACTAGTTCGTTTTATAGGATGCATATGACCAGATGCAATTAAAGGAAAAGGAAGACGCCCTGAAAACGATGAAAACGGATGTGTTGAGGTTGGAGGAAACTGTGAAGGAGCAGGCAGACATGATCGAGGTTTGTTGCTTGTTCTCTATTCTTCCATTTGATTCCCTCGACGTTTTATTCACTCGCCAGTGATGTGATATCATCTTTGTTCTCTGAAGATATCTGCGTCATGTTTGGGAATCGTTTTCAGCAGAAACTTTGTTGCTTCCACCTGATGGTTATTTTTCTATAACATATGATCGATCTTTGTAATATTTAATGATACAAGCAGTCAGCTTACTCCCTAAGTGATGCACTAATGGTTTTGAACGTTTGTTTATCAAAGTTTTCGCTGTTGGACCTACATCGATTGAGTCTGCGATCCCGAAAATAACGATTGCAAAGTTTACCGACTTTGAAATGATTTTTGATTAAGGAGCAGGAACTAAAAGTGATCGGAGATTCGAAGCTTATATGATCGCTTTACCAAGACATATGTTTGACTAGTGTTTCAGCCATCTTCTATCTTTTATACCCTTATTTAGATGCCAAATAAAGAAATGAAGGAATTGGGCGAGCAGTGTTACTTCAACTCACTGCAAAGTTGTTTNAATGCGAGATGCGTTATACTCTTCAGTTGACTTTGCTGCACAGTCCTAATTTTAGCTAATCGAGGCTCAATATGTTTTGCCTTACATTTTGTACCAGGACCATAAGGTGGGTGGGCCTTTGATGCGACGTCATATAAGACCTCGTCTCCATCAATTTCAATTGGCATTTCTTCTTTCTTCCTCACCTTCTGATCCCCTCTTTTCCAAAATTGCTTAAGAAATTCTGGCCCTATTTCATCAGCGGTAATTTCAGGTGTAAAGGGGCCTGTCAAGCGAAAATTGGTGATCGTAAGGGACATCTCCCCCAGTAATGCCCAATTCAGCAATCATCTTTCGACAAAGTTTGATCGTAATGCCGAAAGTAAAGTAGCCAGATCACACTGCCGGATTGACTACGTTGTTGGGAAGTTCCCGTTTGAAAGAGCCGCTGCTTATTCGGGGGTTTAGTCCAGGAAATTTCCTCGGTTTTCAGGAATTGAGAGGTCAGTTGCGGTCGAGGGTGCCAGTGGATGAAAGTGCTCTTCTCTCGACGAGCCATCGTATCTCCGAACAGGAGACACGTGTGCTACATTTCACCATTCAACAGCTGCGGTAATTCGCTTGCAGTCATCTACATGTCTCCTTGCTAGTTTCGTTCACGTCAGCTCTTTTCTGAGTTTAATATGTTTTCTGACGACATCTTCAATTGTCATGTTCGAGTTGCAGTTCTCTTCATTTCATTCGTAACTTATGCAGTAATTTGGATGGATGTAAAATTTAGCGTTCAATTTTTTTTTTATTCTCGTAGGGAATCTAANATTCTCGTAGTGAATCTAATTGCAGGAGACATCGATGTGTTGAAGGCTAAAGCGTTCTTGACGTTCTCTCAATATGCATCATTGTTCACCTGCATACGTGATTGCTTCCTACATAATCGCTCGATCTTTCGCCCAATTCCCCCTCTTTGTCTTACGTCTGTCCCACATGAAGTCGTCCACGCCCATATTTTCTAAGATTATATTGCTCCTTCCTGCAACCACCAACCTCTTGCACCTAAAAGGATGAGACCATCGCAAGTAGTTGAGGATTTGGAACTGAGGGGAGGAAGAATAGGGAAGTGAGTTGTTTTTATATACGGTGGCTATTCATAAATCGTGACTGCTGTGCTTTTAGAAGGGATTATTGTTGTTGATATGGGTGACTTTGCTGTGCATTTTAACGCGACTATGCCTGTTCAGTCGTATGCTGATTATGAGGGAGATGAAGCGCATTTTGATATTCGTCTTTCCATTGTTTTCATTCCATTATTTCAGCGATGAGCTGTCGGAAGCAAGGCAGGATGTTGCTTCAGCGCGTGCCATCTTGGAAACACAGAAGGCGCTTTGCCTCAATCAGGTGCATACATCTCCTATGTGTTAACGCATACTCAATAATCTGTCCGCAGTCTTTGGTAATTGTGGATCCAAATGCGGCATTATATAGATTAAAACATTTTGCATCGCAAAGGGAGTTGGCAGGGAGTTTCATTTGCAGTCAGCGCTCACTAGGCGTTGTGAGGTGATAGAACGATGTTTCACATTTGGTTTTGGTCGTGTCGAGTTCATACTAAGAAGCAGATGATTTCTGATTCCTTTTGGCATCACAATGTTGCAGCAACCACCGAAGTAACACCGTCATGCAATATTAGTCGGTTGTGATAATACAACGATGCAATAATGATGTATGCTGAAGGCGGCAGGAATTACAAGTAAGTTGCATGAAACACTTAAAGGAGAAGGAAATAGCGAAACGGAGAGAGCAGCTGGATGAGAGTCTGGAAATGGTCGAGCAAATGCGCGAAGAGTTGAAAGAAGCGAACAGGAGGGCGAATGGAACTGATTGGAAAGCGAAGGAGCGCTTGTTGAGAATGCAGATGGAAGAGGAGCGAGTAGAGAGTGAAAGAAAACTTACAACATTGGAGGCAAAGCTCAAAATGGTTGGTGATGTAATTCCTTACGGTTTTTTATTGTCGAGCAAACTGCGACGACCTTATGTGTGTACGCATAAATTTTATGTTTGCCCAGTAGTTGCGTCTTACCTACTACTGAAGTGGAGGTCACAATATTATCGAGCCTAGTATACACCATAGAATTACATGCTCTATCGATTTCCAGGTTTGCTCACATGAACATGGGCAGAAATTTGAGTCATCTAAAAGCACTAAAAGCTCACCCACGTTCTGCAGACAAGCGGGTTTTCGTTTTGGACTGGTTAGATCGCTGATGAACGAATATTTTTGAGATAAGCGAGCATCAGGGCTTCCACTTCGTGGAGTGGTGGCTGTGATGAGCTCATATTCATACTCACGAAAACTCGTACTCTACCCTACACATCTACTTGTATAGGAATTTCATTTCAAATGAAACGATGAAGGGAGGGGATGTGGACTGGCAAGGTCTTTTAGTAATATAAAGCACTGGTGAACAGGAATCAAACCGTTGATAAAGAATGAAAAGCAGAGCGCCGAAAAAATCGCACAAACCGCAGTTCTGAAGCGTTTCGATTTGCATCTAGTATAAGAGTAACGGTCTTGAAGGTTGATAAGCTCATCGTTGGTTGGCCGTTAGCTGTGGCCGTACGGACATTACGAGCTTTATTTAATCATGACAAGATGCCAAACTGGACGAATTCTTAACGGCGCTTTTCGCACAGCGATCTTCATGCTCAGGGCCTCCCAATCTCGACGGCTTCTCTTTGCTGCTATCCTTCATTTGAGTTTCACTACAGCATTGGAAGCTCCCTTCCTTAAGGAATGTATTTTATTTGTTGCAATGTTTGCGCATCGTGCAAGGATGTTGAGTCTTTTATATCCGATCCTTCACTTTCAATTAGTTGAATGTAATCAGTTATCATTAGCCAAATTTATCTAATCAGCCACTCGATATCGCGCTTTCGACANACATGTAATCAGTTATCATTTTAGCCACTCGATATCGCGCTTTCGACACTCTAATAATCGTATCATTAAGAAGTGTTTGGTAAGTGAAACTCGTGCCTCACAGGTTTGTTGAGATACTTAGAGGAGACTTCATTCAAAAATATACTGCACCTGTGGTTAGTTTGTAGTGCATCGTTCAGTTGAAAACATCAATTCTATGCGATTGAGTCATTTGAGATTATTCTGGAAATAAGAGTTGAAGGTGCGAACGGTTACAGATGCGCCAACGCGAGGATGCAATGTTGGAGGGCTTGGAGGACGTGCGTGCCGCATTGGAAGAGTCTCAGAGGCGTCATGAAGAGCACATGAAAGAATGCGCTCGCGCCTCTGCCGAAATGTCTGCAAAGGATGCTGAGGTGACCATTTATGTCCATCAGTGTGGTAGCGCTGACACATGTCCATCGATGAATTGGATCGAATACGGCCAAATGAGATTGTTTTTCATCTTTGATTACAACCGATTGCAGAAGTTATTCCGTTCGTCTTTATTTCTTTAGCAAGCATCGTCACAGGTTCAAAACTCAAGAAATATGTGTATAAGGAAGAAGGCTGTTGGTTATTCTGTAAGGAAGAAGACCGCTGACTCAGAAAGCTAATTGCTTTTTCCATTCGAAACCTCTGCAAGTAATTCTGCAGGACAACAAAAGTTTGCATAAGGATGTGAAAATTCGTCACTCCAAACGTATTTTAGCTCAAACTCTTTCGAGTTTCAATCAGAAGGTAACAAATTTCGACCTAGAAACGGTTATCTTTCATCGCGAACGCATCGATTCGAATTCCTGCATATTTTCGTCGTTAGGGTGAAGAAGATTTCCGCAGCATTTTTAGTTGATGCCTCTTCCTTTCGCCTTCTTCCCCATCCTTGAAAGATACTATTGAACTTCTCCTTATTCCAACGTCTCTTAAAATGAAGGGCAGTGGGCGATGTGCGTTTTCATTTGTCGACAAGATTTTGCGAATTTGCGTTTCCCGTTTTAACTCGACTTATACGAGAAATTTTTAGAGTTTCCCTGCTATTGTCCTTTGTTCAATTTATTCCTTCTTTGGGGTCAGAAACATTCTGTCGCAGTCATCTGCTTCGTGGTTGCAATGATCCAAACAATGTTGTAATTTGCAACCGCACAAGCCTGTTTTTCTTCTCCCTGTTGATGGTGCTGCATCTCTGTTCATGTTCGCGCACTATCCTGTGCACAAGGCAAAGATGCGATCGTGGCAATTGCTTAATCTATTTCTACGGATAACCTCATGCACTATTTTTTCTACGGATAACCTCATGCACTATTTCTCGACGAGGTTCCAAGGATTTTCGTAGCAAAGAATTTGTTGACTGTTGCTATACGGCAGCGAGATTTTATCTTCGTTTTTATTCTTCATGAGATGGATGAAATGGAAGGAATCGAAGCAGAAGAGTCGAGTATTGATGTTTTGATATGTGATGCTCCCGTTCAATTGAAAGTAGATATTGTGGAGTGAGAAGGATCAGTTTGAATGAATGCTGGTTGCAAATTAAAATGTCATCTTGAAGCATCCATCAGGCTGCCATATTTCAGCTGGCATCGCTTCGTGCCCGTTTGGAAACGACGACACCGTTACGCGCTACGCAGCGAACCAGCAGTATGGAGGATATGCTGATGTCACAAGTGAAATCACTCACTGCACAGATCAACGAGATGAAGGTCATGAGGGGTAGTGATGAGGTGTGTTCGCGATTCACCTTTTCATATGATGCTTGATTTGAATTTGCACTCGATATCTGTAATGGCGGTTGCGGTTCGTCGCCTTTGCTTGCAGCCGTTCCCTACGGTTGCAAATAGCCGTCTTGTCATGGATGGGCTTGTTGATAACCACTAACAAGATGCTGATCGATGATGATTGTTCGAATAACTTCTCTAGAGTGATGGGAGGTGAGATGTTCTGCTCCTGAAATTTGTGGAATTTGTACTTCGACGCGCTCTGTTTACTGACTAATCGGGCGAATTCAATTCAAACGTAGAAATGTTTTTACGAACGAGTCTGAGCTGAACATATGATTTCCTAAATTACTGCACACTGTAATTATTCTATCTGATTGAGCGAAGAATTACGTGGCGACCTGACCGGTGAAGTGAATTTAAACAAATATAGAGTTGCCAATAATGTTGCTGCAAATGCTGCGAACGATAGGTAACGCTCTATGGTTTAGTGGGATTCTAAAGTTGGCAAAAAGCATCTTAAGGCACCATTTTTATCCAAAACTTGCCTGGTATCAGTCTGCCTCAGTTCAGTAAAAGAATTATTGCTGCTTCTCTGATAACTATGTGAAATTTCGGCAGTGTGGACAGCGGAATGGGCAAATGAATTTATATGTGTGTCACATGCATCACTTGGCTCATAAACGCCCAGGGAGACAACTAATGGATGTTATTAGCACTTAGAAGTGGATGCGCTGCATTTCACTAATGCAGCAGAACCGAACCTGGGCTGGAAAGCAATAAAATTGAGCATTCTAATCGTAAATTCATGCCTCTAAAATACTTCAGAAGCACCTATAATGGCAGTGTAGATCCCTCCGTCTGATTTATATGAATATTCACCAATTCCGAAATTTTGGAGCGACAGTCTTAGTCGAATAATTCATCTCATGCGCCTAAGGCAGTGGCTGCTTTGGCGCATAAAAGTGTGAATTTTCAGTGAAGAATTGGGAGAAATTTTTTTGTATTCTTAATATTTCGCTTCCTGTCATATTTACCTATCAGTAAGAGATTGTGACTAAAAATCGACGCGATTCTTCATTATGTTCTGTGAAAGATTACCTTTCGAGAGATTGAACGACAGGATGAATTTCCTACAGAATCTTATCGAAAAATAGAGAATTTTTCCTTTGAAAAGACAAAAGTATAAAATTTCTGAAATATCCCGAGACGTCATCGATGATTTGGATGGTTGCTGATGATACTTTTTGAGTTTGCTATTGTTCGAAACTGTTGTGGGATAAACCGGTGGATATTAGTACTGTAACATTATTTTGCAGCGTTTATCAGATTTGGAAAATCGCATTGGTTCTTTAACTGCCACAAACGGTTTCCTCGAGAAGCAGCTGAAGGAGGCGAATGCTAGAGAGGAACAACTTAAAGAGGTGAAAATACTGAAAATTTTGTGTTAAACGGAAGATTGGCATAACATGTTTGTCTGTTCCTTCTCAAGAGTGCTGGAGTTACAGAGGGATTTAATAAAAACTTTCGTGGGATTACGGTTTTTGAGTGATGGTAAGTGATCATTGAGTGAGAGTCCACGAAAATTCTTTTTTGCATTGCATCCATAAGCACAAATTGTTTTGAACAAATGAACAAATCAGGTTCACTTTTCCCGAAAGCTGATGAGTTGGTCGATGATTACAACTGCAACTAAGTGATGTGCTCGATTACATTTCTTATGCAAAACACGTTCGTATAAACTAGAAATGTGGTGATTTCAAGTGGTAGGCAGTCCTAGCTGCCAATGCGCTTATATACTGGCTTACATTTACAGTAACACTCTTCTTTCTTATTTGCTTGGCGAATATCGCGATGGGAAACGAATGTGGCGATCATACCTCTTCTAAAATCTGTGTGATTCTCGTTTCCTTCCTTCATCTGTTGTTGACAAGCGCAAGAGAGCTTGTAGGTGCTTGTTGAACAGCTTTCAAGAGTCCATATCTGTGTTTTTCTCTGTCTATCAGGTCTTCGTGAATATATCTGCTCAGTATTTCCTACCGAGCAGACGCACCACACAAATATAAGTCTTATTATGAATGCTAAACCGTTAATCGCATATTTCATAGGGCAGCCCGGCACACTTTCGAACGAAAATCATTTTGATCTAATTATTGTTTTTGAGTGCCCGCAGGTGATGCGTGCCAATAAAATGCACTTGAGGCAGCAGCAATCCATCTCCATCTGTCTTTTCGATTTTCATTCATTGATTTCTGTTCTTTGGTTGCAGGTGGTAACTTTAAGCGTTCAGCTGTAGGACGTAGTAAAGCTGGCAATAGCGCTTTTTGTAAATTAAGGAGTCAAAGTTGAAGGAGCGAGGGGGTGGAGGGGATGGAGGGGATGGGAGGAAATCGTTTGTGTGCCGTCATTACCTTACGCTTTCTCATAGTTTGCCGTTTTTGCACACACCGCCCCTCCTAAAACGCCACACCAAACATTAGTTTTCCGATTGTCATGTGTGAATTTCTTGTGATTTAATTTCTGAATTATTCTACAGGAAGTGGAAAAATGGAAAGCCGAAGTCACTGAGTTAAAGGCGGAGATAAAGAGAAGCGAAGAGCGATTACTGGAGTGTGAAGGCAGCGCTGAACTGACCAACCGCTATCTTGTTGACGAGAACAGTAAGATCAAGCAGCAAAAAGCGGAAATTAGGTAAGCCAATTACTTCTATGGAGAGGTGCTCTTTTGGGGCTTTCGGGGGAGTGAGGAGCCGAGATAGACAGAGTAAAGACGTTATGCGGTTATCCTCTCATCACTTTGTTTACAGTTCGGGACATGTCCCACTCATCACTCCGCGATCTACTTCGAATCGTCTTCTCTTTAATAAATCAATTTCATCAAAACAGTGGGGACATCAAATCCCTCCATTGTATTTTCGTGTTTGTTTATCTCTTCGATAGTCTCATTTCGAGAGCTACGAGACTGCGGTAAAGGAACTTGCTGAGGCTGTTGCGTGTCGCAGAAACCTTTTTAGCCGTGGCCTCTTTCTGCGACCTTTTCAGTGTGACTTATATTACTTTAATAAGAGGTTTTGGTGTAAGCTGAAAGGCACTGTTGATTGTAAATTGAGGCAGTCGGTAAATCTGTATTTATCCTCGCGATTGGTTCGCATAAGACGGCGCACATTAGANTAAGACGGCCCACATTAGACGTTATTTCGTCCCTTTCTTCAGTTTGGTTTAGCAAACTGAATTGCCTGGACCACTATTGAGAACTATTCATCAATTTTTTTCCATTTCTTGTACTTCCGAATTGTGAAATCGTAGCTTGATCGCGAAGGGTTCGACATACAAATTGATATATCGGCAAAACGGTTTTAAAACCTGGAGAGGAGTTTTACCGCATTTCATTAGATAACAGTGAGGAAAATGTGATGGGAAGGAATCAGGTTCAATTCGCACAGCCAACATAGTTGTTGAAGGTTTTGATGCGACAAAAGGCAAACAATTATCTATTGTCCCGTGATGACGAAATAAATTAATAAATAAACATAAATAAAAGTCGGTGTTGCATTATCTCTCCGATCGTTTCTAAATAAGAGATTGTCACTATCCATCCTTGCTCTGAAATGGAATCGGTGCGAACGATAGAGGGTGCTCGTTTGCAGAAGTGCCTCGTGAAGAGGTGGTCTGATTCACGCAAATAGGTACTTTGTGAAACAGT
>JAARMF010002685.1:2446-16007 GCA_022844705.1 Toxascaris leonina
AATAGGTTAGAAATTTATTTCGTTGCAAATCGTTCTCATACTATTTATAGATAGAAATAGCAGTACTGGTATTAAAATTAGGTCGACCTATATTGCATATTGGATTTAAGTATCTCTCATAACTGCTTCTATTGGCTATAGATCCAATACCATAAATTTGACAAGCCGTTCTTCTTGATGCTTACTTCTTTGATAGCCTCAATAGCCATTATGAATAGCTAAAGAATATTGCTTCGAGATAATTTATTATATAGAAAATATTGAAATTTATTTTTAATTAAGCTAAAAATTGATGAAGCTTGTTGCAGAAGAAAAAAATAAAACTTTTTTTAAGCTTATGGTGGACTTGGTCTCGACTTTAGTTACAATATTGCTATAGCCGAAGAAATGGGACGAGTACATTGTGCTGCAATTCCAATGGCAGTCGCCGTTCAAGTGCGATTAACACCTTCACCATCTTCGATTCTATCCCTTCCGATTTTTTCTCTCCATAATTTATGCAAAACTGTTTATTAATTTAAGCTCATCTAAGGTTTAGCAAAGATACAAGGCCATGTATTCGCTTATTTGTCAGCTGCATCGATAACCGAATCGATGAAATTACAGCTGCCTTTTTGTCTTTTTCGATCTAAGGTTTGGCAATCCGATCCTGCATATTATAAATATGCATGGCGGATTAACCTTAGATAGAAGCTTTTATTTTCATGATCTTTTATTGGGGTATATCTAGAAGTATACGAATTTCTTTCACTTCTCAAGCAGAAATTTTTTCTTTGATGTTTCGCTTAATTCACTAGAGCTTATCCATAGAAGTGAAATGTATATTTATATGGCTATTTAAAGTACATTTATATGGTTATTTATGTATATATATTTAAGTTTTTTTAATAATAGGTGTTCACCTCTTAAGGTTCAATTCAGGTACTTTTTCATAGTTCACGAGGTAGAGCCACTCTATCAACTTTTCAGAATATTTCGATTGTCTATTTCTTTTACTTCATCGATCAAAATTTTTCAATTTTTAGACTGATATGGCTACACCGGCATTAGCCGATTTTGGTAGTGATGCTCTTAAGCGAGAATTTCTTCGACCGACCATTGAAGGTGATATGGTCTCATGTATTGGTGTCTCTGAAGCTTGTGCTGGAAGTGATGTCGCCGGTATGCTTATAGTTTCTTAATTCCTCATTTTTGCCCACCTGTTCAGGTGGATCTATTGCGACGTACGAATATTAAGCGCTTAAAAAAATCTCATTTTCGATAAATTACTTTAGGTTTCTTTATCGAAGCAATGAAAATTTTCTAGCATAATATATGAACGTTTTTTTGCAACAACGTTCGTCCAATGCGCGCTATTTGCTACTCTAAAAGTAGTGGCTTATTTAGCGTCCACCAAAGGTTTACTTAGCGTCCGCCGAAGGTTTATTTAGCGTCCATCGAGAAATTTCGGTGCGCACCGAAAGTATGATTTGTTTAAGCGATAAGAACTCGAGCACGTTGGCATGGTGGTGATGTGATTATCGACGGTAGTAAACAATGGATTACAAATGGGAATCAAGCCGATTGGATTTGTTTATTGGCGAATACAAACGATAATCAATTGCTTCATCGTAATAAGAGTCTCATCTGTGTTCGACTCGATGAACCAGGTATAGTATTGTCCTGCTTTTAGAACCCCCCCCCTTCCCTCACTAGGGTTGTCGAGCAAATTCTACTGTATCACTTTAAAACTTGCTCCCACACTTATCGAATTCATTAGACTCAAGTTTCATATGCCCTCATATTTAGCGAAGCTTTACTTTTTTTTATTCGTTTATAGCACCATCTTAGATCTCGGGGAACCTTTGTAGCGATTGATTGGCGATCCGCATGGGCTACATCGAAACGAGTTTCATCTAACGTGCTCGTAAACAAGAGTTCTTCATTTATACGTATGATGTAGTTGAAATCACGTAGGTTTTCAATGTTGAAGACGGAGCTCAAGCTGATTTTCGAGCTCGAGCTAATTTTTGACTTCAGTGGCTAACTGAGGTGAAGCTCTATTCAAACTTTCTATCATTGTTGTTGAAATAATATTCTCATCAATAGAGCGCTCGAGTGATACTAAAATTTTAGCATCGAACTCTTGAGGGAAACGTTTTTCTTTTCCTTTGAAAACCACAAATAATGAGTTATCTCTATCGATTAAGGTGTGCATCGTTCGAAGAGTATCGAAAAATTAGGAATGCATAGTTCGGATACGGCGGAAATCTATTTCGATTCGGTACGTGTACCGAGTCGTAATATTATCGGTGAAGAGGGTCGTGGTTTTGTCTATCAAATGTTGCAATTTCAAGATGAACGACTCGTCGCTATTGCCGTTTGTAAGAATTTTTTAAAGCAATAATTCGCTTCGTCAATATTTAATTCATTTTTAATATTTTTACAAAAGATATTTTTAATGTTTTTCAAAAAAATTTATCTCAAAATTATAATTCACTCACATTTTTAAGCAATAAAATAAAATCTGTTAATAAAAAGGTGCAGGAGGGGATTTAAAAAAGGCTTTAGCATAGACGAATCTCTTTCTCCATATAAATCACAGTTGTCTTTAGGCAACGGATCTTTCGATTCCATAGGATCCTCAATTTTGATTCATGGATTCCCCTTATAAGAGTTTTATTTTTCAGCATATATAATTGCAAAAAAAAAATTCTCGAAGAAATATATCATCAATGTGGTCGATATCAGAAAGACTAAATTCTATTGATTATTAGCCAATTTGATGAGAAACGCTATTCGAATTGCTTCCAGTCATTTTGGGGCGATATTTATGCAAATATAATAAATAAATTAAAAAAAGATTTTTCATGTAAATAAAAATTATTAAAAACATTTTTGATTTTCATTTGTCTCGCTTATAGTTTATTGAATATATGGCGCAATTTTCTTTTCAATTTTCCCTGTGGAAATTTTCTTTTTTTTCAGTATTTTTCTTTTTTTTTCAGTATTAGAGCCATTACAAAGAATTATTGACATGACGATCGATTATACACGACAAAGAAGAATCTTTGGTAAAAGTGTACTCGATAATCAGGTACTCTTCGTTTGATCATATATTTATTCATGCTTTCTAAGATATTTATTTTTATATTTTTGAAGTTTTAATATTGAATTTTTGTAACGTGTAAAAATTTAGCAAAAATGTTTATTCATAGGCTAAAATATTTTTATAATTATTTGTAGGGGAGAATATTATAAATGCTATCATTGGTATTCATTGATGTACAAGATATGAAGCAATCCTCTTCTATAAGAGAATGAATACGGTTGAATGATTTGAAGTGACGGTTCTAATGAATACAAAATTCGTTACTTGACCATGCAATAAATGCTGAATATCGATTGGTCTTTCCGCACACTGAGATTTTCTCTTTGCAATATTTTATTAATTTTGTAGATAGTTCATTATCGCTTGGCGGAACTTCAAACGGAAATTGAAGCGGTACGTTCACTTCTTTATCGAGCCGTTATGGAACGACTTTCGGGCACTGATGTCACCTTATTGGCAAGTATGGGTAAACTAAAAGCGGCACGTCTCGCTCGAACCGTTACCGATTCATGCCTACAGGTGACGCGATTATATTGTTTTTTTCTGGTTTTCAATTTTAATTCTAACTAAAATTTTTGCGGTTTTTTATCAATAACGGTGAAATATGAGTAAGCATCGACAGGGTTCGATATTTTTTTTCTAAATCTATTTCAAACGGATTTTTCGACGTTATCACTACCTCACTTCCGGTTGTAAAAATTCGATATTTTTATAAATTGCATAAAATTATATGTCGAAAAAAGAAGTCAAATTCAATGAAATCTTTTATCGCGAGAGATTTTATGGGTTCAAAGGTCACGCGACATGTAAGCCGTTATTGGAATTTTTTTCAACTTTTGAAAATTTTCCAACATTCATATTTTTCAGCGCTTCTTTTATATTAATATTTTTTAGCGTCTGAATATTATGAACAAAAACGTTTTCCCACTCTTCCCCCCCCCCCCAAAAAAAAATGTTGGCTTCCATTATCTCATATTTTAACGAATGTCCTGTTTTCACGATTTATTTTATGCATTAAAAACTTTAAAAAAGTGAATTTCATTTCTTAGGTACAAAATAGTCAAGGAATTTGCTATCCTTTATTGTTGATAGTGAAATATTGATTGAAATAGTTATTAATTGAAACAAATATTGATTGAGACTATAATTGATTGAGACTGTCATTGAAATATTTATTGGGAAATAGGTATTGATCGAAATAAATATTGATTGAAATAAATATTGGTTGAATAAATATTGACTGAAGTGAAATTTGATCGAAATAATTGTTAGTTGAAATAATTGTTGATTGAAACGAATATTGATTGAAATGAATATTGATCGAAATAATTATTGATTGAAACGAATATTGATTGAAATGAATATTGATCGAAATAATTATTGATTTAAACGAATATTGATTGAAAATATGCTTTTAGTTCTGGGGTGGCAATGGTTATACGTGGGATAATCCAATAAGTCGTTATCATCGCGATTTTCGACTATTTTCGATTGCGGCTGGTTGTGATGAAGTAATGTTGAATATTATATGTAAATATATGCGTACTATTGATTGATTGATTGAATTCGATATTTTCCAATAAAATTTTATAATTTTTATATTCTGTTTATGGCGCAATGAGTGGTCCCAATTTTTTGGACGCTCAGACACTCAGAATGAAGAGAGAGAAGGATGAGGAGAGGGAGAGGGAAAGGGGAGGAACAGAGTGAGGAGATCGGATGGGTGGCGACAGGAGGAGTGCTTTGTGATCATTTCCTTAATCGTACATTGCAAATAAATAAATTCTACTGAAGTTCTTAGCTTTCCATCATTCTTAAGCTGTTCGATATATATTTCGACATATTTACGAATATTTTAAATAATAAATTGAGAATGTTTATTAAAATCTTATTAAATAATAATAATATAATAAGATGATTTGGATCGTAGCCAAGTTTCCATTGAAATATGATAGTTAGAAACATAAATAATATAGCGTTTAACAATGCAATAGTCCCCTTATTGGCACACGACGAACGATCTTATAGATGAGTACCCTTATCTTACCTCTGATACCTTAGAAGTCGGTAATCATCCCATGCTTCAGCAAATAGCTTCGCGGCTACATTCCCTACCATTCTTTGCAAGATTTCAGATTAAAGATGACATATCATTAGCTGGGTAGTTGAATCCTAACGTCCTATAGATGAATGCCTATTGAAAATTCGCCTAATGAACGAATAAATATCCCCTAGGCGATCGATTGATGAATATAAGTACAATAGTAATTACTAATATATGAGAAAGGAAAAGCACCTTAATAAATGATGCGAGAATAGTGTTGTGAAGTAAAGAGTCTATGCGCAGTGAATCGATGATATTGATGAGTGGAGGCACTTGTCAGAAGCACACACAGCCTATATGTGCTTTCAAATAATCGCAAAATAAGCGAATAACTAACGCTTTTGGCATCGTCTTGCTTCTTTTCTTTTGCATTTGCAATAATTACAGCTTCTGTTTGTTTAAATTTTTTTTATTTAGCATTTTTTTTTTGATTATTCAGTTGATGATTGAATTAATCGAGATTATTCAATACTCAATAATCGAATAACTTAAATAATTAATTTAATAACTCAATAACCTAAATTGTTTATAATTCAACTTCCCGATCTTTTACAGTCTAAATCGCCACTTCTCATCCTCCCCTCTCCAATTATTTTTTATCATTCGAACTCTATATTTGCTCAGAAATTTATTGGAATTTTTCCACGTATTGCATGCTGCAATTATTATCAACTAACGAGAGAATGATACTCTCCGAGAGCTTTGGAAATTATACCAATCATGTTCAATAAGCAATCATCTATCTAAATACTTTTTATGGTCGAAAAGAGATTTTTGTTAAAGATTTTTCGGCCATAATTTCAGATTTCCGGCCAATTTAAGATTTATGGCCAAAGGCTTATGGCCAGAGACTCACTTAGCTGAAATTTTTTATTGATTTGGCAAGCCTTTTTGTATTGAAATTTTTCGATTTATATTCGTATGGTTAATTTCGATTTCAAAGAGTTTTCGTTCAAAAATATCAGCGCCAACCTATGACTTTCCATAGATTTATTTTATCAAAATTAAACGAATATAATAAAGAACGGAATGTTTAAATTTCTTATCAATGGGACTTTTCTTTCCGTTATCACTCCTTATCACTAAGTCTTTAGCTCGTTTTCTTTCGACACTATATGAAGGTAATAATTTACTTATGTGTTGAAGAAAAAAATTCCACTATTTTCTTGAAATGTTTTTCACTTCAAATGAAAAAAGTGGTCTGCAAAAAAAGATTCCGGCTTAATTTATGACTTACCTATTCTCTTCTAAGGTAACTCAGGAATGCTGCTTAGAGAATATCACCTGTATTTCTTATTATTTCACCTGTTTTGCGCTCATTTCTTCATCATCGAAAAAACATCTAAAATTATCTCTGAAAGTTCCGAAATGAAGAGTAAAATTTTCTCACATGGGTAAATATTGGGGTTCGGTAGCTCAGCAGTAGAGCATTCGCCTGTTGAGCTAAGAAATTAGGGTTCAACTCTTGACTGATTTTCCCACGGATCGCAGGAAATTTGACTACCAGGCGTTCCAAAATCCGGTCAAGAACAATCATGTGTGGGGCATGATTGTCACCTTCATCGACAAGGGAATCGGTGAAATCACAGCTGCCTTTATATCTTTGTATCTTCACATGGATTTTTATCATTAAACTCTCAATTATGACTTTTTATTGCATTCTAGTACTTATCAGTGATCCTGTCTTATGCCTTCGCAGAATCTTCCTTCTTCTGCAACTCCTTCACTGAAATCCTAGAAAGCCTAAAATTCTACGGTCCTGCAATTCATGATCCTAGAATCCCTGGAATTTCCTAGAATTATAGCCGCAATATTGTGAAATAAATTTCGGCTATTTTCAATCATCAAGATTCTTTGATAGCGATTGATTTATGACCGATGAATTATTTTTCTATGATTTATTGCTTATGTTTATAAGATTTCAGTAGAAAAAAAAATTCATTTTTTTTGATCAGATAACGGGAAGCTTTTAGGCGATGACTTATGCTAGGTGAAGCTTAAATTGTGCACATCAACTAATGTATGCTTTTCTCGAAGAATCGTCGAGAATGTTCGTTTGGTATATCAATGGAAAAAACTTCATCCATATGTAAAGCTTTGAGGATTTTTAAGAGTAGACATCTAGGCAAATTTGATCGGCATATGATGATTGCTTAGGCTTATTGATTATTATTTTGGGAATTTTTTTTTTATTCCTATTGAATTATTGATTTTTTTTTCGCAATTTTATATTCCACTCACTTTTCGAAAAATTTTTTAGCCACTTTTCTATGACCTAAACTATTTGTTCACTTCAAATATATTTGTTCCGCATTAGCTAATCCTCCACTAAAAATTTTTATATGTTTCTTTGTCATTTGTGTCATTTCGCTTCGTCGAAAGAAATTTCCAACTTGCTAGCTTTATATATAGAAATTATCACAATGAAAATTATGTATGCTTTCACTGTATTACAACAATAACACTACTACATCTATATGCAAGCATATAAACCGACAGACGCAGAAAGACATGAGCCGCCGACACAGGCCGACAAGGGCCGACATGGACCGACACAGACAGGCGTATTCACAAACAATTGTTTCCCTCGGTTTATGATTTTGCTTTCGTTATTTTTGAGAGTATATTGGTGAAAAAAGAAGAAAAAAGAATTGATTTGTGACAAACGTTTATTGTGTACGATGTGTGCGATTTGCATTATTTATTTATTTGTTGGACTTTTGCATATGAAATGCGCTAAGAATTTCAACATTGTTATTCTTCAATGCTTTCAACGTAATTTTCTTTTATATTCACTCTTAGGCGTCTTGCCTGAATTATTTATAACCTCGATGGGGGTAGTATTTTCACTTTGAATTCGTACTAAAACATCGATAAGGACATCTATTTGTAATTTTGGCATGTGATAGCTGAGACACATGCGCCAAAAGCGATAAGTTCTCAGCATGAGAACATGGCATATGCGCCAAAAATGAGTTCTATTCATGGTCACCATAATTTGTTAGCCTACGCTTTTATGAATGTTGCCACTTCCTATTTGATTTTGCTGTGCAATTGTTCGCTATATATATTTTTTCACATAAACCTTGGGTGCATAGACAGTTATTATTTGGCGTGCAGTTAGGTTTACCGTTGTTTCACTTTGTTGTACGGAAAGTATAAAATATGAAACAATTGGAGATAAGGTTGAAACCATTGGTCAGGTTCAGATTGAACCAGTCGGTCAAGGTGATGCTGAACCGATCGGTCAAGCTAAGGTCAAGCTGCGGTTGAACCGGAGAGTCAAGCGAATAGTGAACCGATTGGTCAGTCCACTAACCAATAGTTTCGCGAAGTCAGCATTCTCCATTGCCTACGAGTGGAACTCTCTTTCGTCTATCCTTTTTTTGCTAATCTAATAGCTACAGTCGAAATTATCGTGAATAATCCCATCTTCTAAAAACAATGCCATGAATTTTTCTTATCGATTGAATCTTTTTTCCAAGCAATGAAGCGAGATGTAGATATAAATAAATATATTATTATTAATTAACCCAGTTCGAAATTCACAACAATTCTAGAGCGAAATCTGGACAACTTGTGGAATTTATTTAATTATCTTGGAGGGACGGGTGATGGGGGTGGGGAGGGGGGGTGGGGTAAGGTAAGGGAAGGAGGGGGCACAAGTGGAAATGCATATGCGCTAGTCTTCTTGATGCGTTCTCCGAATGGCTTTTTCAAAAATGCATTAAGAAAACTCTTCAATATGACTTAAAAACTAAAAAAAATTCGTTCATCAAAAAAAAAATCTCTTAATTTGTCGTCGGATAGAAACTTAAACGTTACTAAAAATAGTTCAATCTTTTGCCAGCTATTAAGTTAATGCCTCTTATAAATGCATTTCCTCTTTTTTTTTTCTTCACTTCCTCAGTGAACTTATTTAAATTCCGTTCACCTCATATCGTCATGTAGGAAATGGTCTATCACACTTGCTAAGCTTTGCGTGATCGAATATCCATACAATAATCCAAGCATTTTTGCCGATTCGGGACCAAACAGAAGTTCGGTTCATTTCGAATTCGAACCTACAAATTTCCATCGGATATTTCAATTCTTTTTCCATTTATATACTCTATTAATTTACATTTTACATAGCTTTTATCCTATCATCCTATCAGTTCCTATCATTTCCGATCAATCTCCAGCAATTCATATCCGCCCCCATCAATCTCTGTTAATTTCTCGGTCTCGATCTAAGAGGCTTTCATGAGATGCTTGAGATGCTTTCTATTCGAATATATACCAAAAACTTGTGTAAATATTAGCAACGATGAGGAACTAAACTTTGCCTTGTTGCTTTATACATCAGTATTGGTACACTTTACTTTGAATATCTTGAATAGCTGTGATTTCATCAATTCCGTCGTTCTCCGCATCGATGCAATTGGCAATTTTTCCATCTTTCGCGATCCTGATAAGCTTGCCACATCCAAACAACTCCATAAAGTCGTCGCAGCTGATCTTACTTCCCATATTGCTATAGCCGGTAGCACAACGCCTAGTGACCAGCCTTCTGGAGACGTATGTTTCGGTTATTCGGAGTTTTCTTCTTCTAACCTTTCCTCTTCCACGGTGTTTCCACAAGGCAGTAGGGACTGCGATCTTTTTCGGTACACGAAACTGTCATTGGGTATTGTGACAATTTTTCTGAATACTGGCGTCCCATCGCCAACCACAATCATACCGTGATGGATTTCGCCGTTGGTTGGTTCGCGCATGCTTATTCAACATATTCGCGGGTAACCACCATATCTGACGGCCGTCCCACAATCCATCTTCACTTCAAGCAGAGCGAATGCAGACATGACCGCTCAGCAACCGTCCAACTAGTCCACATTAATCCCTATCAATATCTATCAATCCCCATCAGTCCCTATCAACCGCTATCAGTTACTATCAATGATCTAGTGATCAACGACTTTTTTTGTCCATGGGAAAAGCGGATGTTATTTTGCTTTAATGGGTTGGTAAAATAATAAATAAACATTTCTTGGCATTGCACAACCCTTTGGTATGGAATTATATATATATATATATATATATACATATATATATATATATATATATATATGAAGTTATGCATAGATCGATTTCTTTCGAATATTTTTTCGACCAGTTTGAGCTTTGATAGAAAAATGCTCATTAGGACATTGCAAACAGAAAAATCGCGAAAGAAGCGTTCGTTCCATTCATCTTCAGCAAACATTTTTCGCCAAATGAAGTCTCAAAAGTGTTTATTTTTGTTTACTCTTTTTCAGGAAGTGTGGAGGGAAAGAGAGGGAAAAGGAAGGATGGATAAATTAGGAGGGGAGGACGGGGAAAGAAAGAAAGGAGGATCCGGCAAATTAGGAGAGGATGGCGGGAAGAAAGCAGAGAGAAAAAGTGGGGGTAACCATCATTATTCATCCATCGATTGGATCAATTTCACAATGTTGCCCACAAAATTGCATTAATACTGCTAAATTGAATAAAAATAATGAAATAGAAAAAATATTTATTCATAATTCGTTTTAAATTAAACTCATTCTCAATCGAAGAGCTTCAGTTATTATCATTCATTACTTGCTATATTCAAATTCATTGCACCATTCAAAATTTCCCACTTTCTTGGGAATTTTTTTTTCCACTCAATAATTTAATAATATTCAATAGAAATATGATAAAAATCAGGCGAAAATTTTTCCTATAAGACAGATATTTTCCTTTATTATTCCTTATTCCTTGAACAAAAAGGCGTATAGTTAATAATCATCGTTTAGATTGCAATAAATATTTAAAATGGTGCTAGAATGGATGAAGCCATACCGATGTCATTCAGAGCAATCATCACTCAATTTCATTCTTTTTGCTTGCAAAAAAAAAAAATTGTACTATAGATTTCTGCCATCCTCTTTCTTGGTCTTATTACTTTATTAAGTAATAAAAATCTTTAATATAAAACGAGAGCATCTGATCGAATAAATGAGAGCTAGCACGATTAGGGCTTCTATGCTCCATTTTATTTATAGGCCAGATTACCATTAAGGCCAAAGCTTTATTATCTAGGTGTGATCGGAGAGAGATTGAGATTATTGATCGGCCTTTTTGCTTCTCAACGAAACGGTGTTGAGTCGACTGCTTCGTTGAAGAGTCTTTTCGATAATGCTTCACTCATGCAGCCTTATCATATCAATACTATCAAATTTTTGATGGAAAGTTGCATTCTAAGTTGCCGTTGATTGTTTCGACAGCCGTTTCGTTTTGCTTAATCTTCAGTCCATCACCTTATCTCTCCGCCGAGGCTGGTAATCTCTACCGAAATGTTGGACGCTGATCAATTCGGTATCTGCCGAAACAACCATCGGAATCTATAGAGACGGCTTGCCGTCAAAAATCGGATTGTGTTGGACGCTGAATATTCGATGAATTAAATAACAACACAATTAAATATTTGATAGCAAGACTCCTTTTATAGACTGCGGTAGTTGTTCCGCAGTTGTTGTTGAGTGCCGAATGGATCAACGTCCGACGTTTCGGTAAAGATTACCAGTCTTAGCGACGAGATAAGGCGACAGATTGTCGATTAAAAAAAGGAAACAAATTTTGAAAGGTCGAAAAACTTCCTTAACTCTGTTTCATTCAAAATCCTCATCATATGAGCTATTATTACGTTTATTTATTCAAATATTATAAAGCTTTATTTGTCTAATAAAACAACTAAATAATCAATATAATTAAAAATAATAAAGAAAGAATTGTTGAAAAAATGAGAGAAAAAAGACGCTGAAAAATACATCTATAATTTCTTGAAATTATTTTCAGTAATTATCCGTCTAAACAAATCTTCGCATCATATTTATATAGATGTCTGTCAAATGAACGTCCATAGGGGAATTTTTTTCCATCGCAGTTTATTTGTTTGACGTCCGAGAAGAATCCATTGAGAATATTGCTCATTTTTAAGCGTTAATCTTTTAATTATTATTAAAAATTAGATACGAACTAAATTAAAAAGACAAAAAAAAACTTATTTAATCTAATTTTAGAAAAAACCAATAAAAAACTTACTTGAATGAAAAACCTGTTTGAACTCATTTTGAAAAAAATAGCTAATAAAAACTTATTTAAATAAAAAACTTATTTGAACTTATTCGGCGATAGAAAAATTTAGCTAAGCTTAAGCTTAATTAAACTTAATAAACTTATTGGGGTCTTTCTTATTATTGCAGAAATGATAGGCTTATTTCCTCTCATCAAAGAACCTTAATTTTGTTTGTTTTTTGAATTTAACGCTTTATTGATGAAATAATTGACATATTTAAAAAAAACTTTTAATATTGTTTTTTCTTTTTAATTTCCATAATTTCTATGAGCGATTTATTTGTTTTCTTGGCAAATTCTCTCAAATTATTTCCGATTTCTTTTTCTTATTTAGATAAACTTTTTTAAAAATAGTGTTTAATTAGGTTCAATTTAAGTCATCCATTATTGCGTATTTTTTCTTAGTCCGTTTTATTACTCGTTGAACGAATGCATAAATTCCCTCTCAAATTCTTTAGATTTTTTCTTAATGAACATTTCTGATGTTCTTTTCGTATTTCGACTTTGTATCAACTTTATAGAACTTCCGGTCGAATTTCCGGCCACATTTCCGGTTAGATTTCCAGTCGCATTTGACTCAATGAATTTTGCACTTTTATATTTAATTTTTTATTTATAATCAATTTTATTTAATCATATTTATTCAAATTACTATCAATGGTTTTTTCTGATATAACAGCAGGATTCTCATAAAATATTTCGAGGGGATAAGAACAATTCGAGTCGAGATAAAAAAATTTCAGTAGTTGCTATTTCAAGCAGCGAATTCAACTCCATACTCATATATGCTCAACGAGTGATATTCATTCAGAGAAGACAAGAGAGATGACTCAGTAAAAGTTATGACTGTGAGAGTTAGAGATCAATGATGAAGCCGTTAAGCTTATCACTTAAAGCTCCCAATAAGCTTATCAAAGTTTAGTGCATCAAAGCAAATCTTTGAGCAAATGATTAAAAAGCGGCGAAAGTTTTCGCAATACTAAATTCTATTCGAACGAATTCAATGAATATTTGAATTTAATCACTTATGGAAAGATTACCACTAATAGACAGTAGATTTATTAATCATTACTTTTTTATTTATAGCTAAATTTCATATTTATCTCTCTAACCAAATATTTTTCCAGAATTTATACTTACATGAAAATTGACAAGAACTCCTCCCCCTCTCCCCCCTCCCCCCAACAATAATTCCTGCTCTTCGAAAATGAGGAACCAGTATTTGATGACATATACCTTATATATAT
>JAARMF010002687.1:11235-25397 GCA_022844705.1 Toxascaris leonina
CAAAAAAAAAAACGTATCCTATAAAGTGTGAATGTAAAACAACGAGTTCTTTTTGGCAAATTATTTGCTTTCTTCAAAATTTGTTATACATCAAAAGATGCCGACGACGCGTGTGGTAGGCGAAAAATTGCACTGCCCTAGTTTTTTTGCAGGTTTGCCTCCAACGATGTGCACTGCATGAGAATGGAAATAAAATAAAACGCGACATTATCGACACTTCAGATCAACATTGAAACTTCACTTTTAACTAAATAATAGCATTAAAGGAAATTCTTTCGTGTAGCGAAACGCATTTTGATTTGTTGATATTTAATTAACTGCTTCAGAGCGGCACACTTTCCCCCTTTAAAAATCGCCTTTTCTACACAAAAAAACGACGCATTGTGCTCACAAATCGTTCGTTTTTTTCAATGACCAATAAAACGGAAAGAAGGCGCGCCAATATGGTAGAGATTTTTATGTTGTGAGTGAATTTGAAATTCCTGTGGATGATGTTCGAATTACTTCGAGTGATTTCAGGATAACTTATAGAAACTCAATTATAGAGATCATTTTCATTTTTCGGTTATGCACTTTATCAAAATGAATTAAAGTGTGAGGAAATTGATAGAGTTGAATTGTGATATACAAATTGTGATTATAATTCGCTATATTCGTTGCCAAATTGATCAAGAATACATCCTTTTCATTGACTTTTCACTCTATGTGTGTGCCAATTTAGAATGCTTTTTGATGCGATTTTAATGGGTTTGAATGAGTGCAAAGATTTTTGCTTTTGTTACTTCTATTCCCAACTTTGGACTGAATTTTAAATTTTTTTTTGTTTTTTACAGCACACGCGATGACCATGATTGATGTTGTTTCACTTCCCACTGCATTATATTTTTAGTAAGCAGTTTCCCCTGCTGCTTCAAGTGGAACAACTCAATCCTTCCATTTCTTCATAATTTCGCTTTTATGAACGTTTCATCAGCAACGGTTTCCTCAGGATTCATTTATGGCTGTAGTTTGGAAAATTCTACAGTTTAGATATTCTATTTATAAATCGGGCAATGACGCGATATTCTTTAGCGATCGCATAAAACCATTTAAAGTCCTAAATACTTTGTCACATGGCTTCACTCATTAACTTACATGTTCGGAGAATTAGGGCGATGAGGGAGGGGTGAGGGGAGATAAAGAATGGCATTTGGTGAGTATGCTCTATCCAATGATTAGAGGGTTAGCTAATCGCTAGGCGGAATCATTGGTTTGAAGCAACATAGGCAAACACACCGACGCTTACAGTATCAGCGCTTTTGCTCGGCAACACGATAATCGTTATGCGCCAAGAAGAGTCTATCGTACTACCGGTAGAGTATGTCGCTTATATAACCTAGATTCGGATTTTGTTAACTCATTTCGAGATGAAACCCAATTTGGCTTCATTTAGCCTGAAAACTACGTATTTCGAAAGAAGCAGTTGTTGAGCATCTCCATAGTGCAAGCAGTTTGAAAGAATGCTTCATCCAGCTTAAGACTTTTGCTTTTTGTTTATAGGATTCGAATGCCTCTTGAAAATGTTTCATTTGATGGCTAGAAATTTCAATACCACTGTGGCGAAAATATTTTTACACCTCTCCGTTCACCTATCCATATTCCAAATTGGGGAGTTCCAATAAGCATGTCTCTTTCCAAGACGAGAAATTTATACTCCTTCGGCACTCATATCACTAATAAGGTTGCGAGTTCAATCCACTCTGTGGCGTTGCCTTCAAGACTGTGCAAAGCTTAGCTGAAATACTATAATCTTGTGTGGAGTAATGCAAGTGCACTGTGAGGTGGCAGTGATAGGATGAGGTGTTCCTTGAAAAAGTTTATTTACAAGCTACAATAATGATTTGTATCTATTTGTTCCTCGGCTTGTTGAGAATCTCGGCGAGGCAATCGATATACTGTTGCGCCATTTGTAAGGTCTCGAATTTCGACAGTCGTCTTCCACTGTTCATTTCGGGCAATACCGTTCTCAACTGCAACAATTCACTGTAATCAGCATATTTGTTCTCAGGAGCAAAGCGCCCTCAAAGGACTGATCGTAAGTTAGTGGACGCTAAATGACCGCTTGCTTTTCCCACTGACCAGTGGTCAAGTTTTCGAGAAAATTTTTTTTGATTTATTTCAACTAAATTTTTAGGGTGCTTTTGCTTGAGCTTTTCGAAATTTCGATGTAGATAGATTTTTGTTGAGCTGAATTTGAAGAGAACAGCTCTCTCATAAAGAGTTTTATTGCTTAAATTTGCATCACAAATCTTTACGTCGTCTAAAATCGAGAGAAGTCAAACAGTTTCAGTGATTTGCTTTCATCGTCAATTTTGATTACCCTTGCAACCTCACTTAGGAACATCATTGTTTCCATCCTATAAGCCCAACTATCATTTCAAAAGAAAATTGAGACCTGTTATTTAAGTAATAGAAATCTGAATGGCAAATTTAAAGGACTCCATTTGAGGTATCGTCTTGTAGAGAGATCAAAACGGCGGCCGACGCAATTTGAGGACAAGCAAAACGCGTGAATGGGATTCGCATTTACTCCAATTGGGGCATCTTATTAGTCGGAATATCCAACGTTTTTAAATGCTTCCCCGCCTCGTTGTCTTTGAAACTTTATGGATCGCTGTTTTCTTGCTTTCTTCCTTCTCTCCCCAAATGCCATTGCTTCTTAGACTATACGATTCCTTGACACTATTTTTGAAGAATAATAGATAAAAAGCTGATGACAATTTGTGTAGTAGGTTGTATCGCATCTCATGACTGCCGGCATCCCCACACTTCCCACTTTCTATTCAATTATCATAGTTAGGAGCTTGATTTGGAGCATAACATGGGATTATAGATGAAGGGATAAGAACCTGGTCGAATGCATCGTTTAGACTGTTCATGCGCCTTCGCTCTCGTGCGTTGGCCGCCTGTCGCCGCATGCGCAACAGCTGTGGGCTCGGTGTCTTGTATCGTCTCGCGCCTCCTTTTCCTTTCTTCGACTCGTCCTCTATTTGTTTCTCCTCCCTTAAAAATTCACAATAATTTTAAAACCAGACGATCATACCTACTAAGTGAGTAGAAATGCAGCAAATGGCGGAATGTGGTAAGGAAGCTAATAAGATATACGTCTTTACGTTGCGCTCATTTATGCGCCCATTTTCATAGATTACTGACGAATAAGAAAATATGCGAAATAATGCCCTCAGATTTTAACTGGCCGACCACCCGTACGAAGTTTTTATAGAATGCCCNGTCAGATTTTAACTGAGCCGACCATCCGTACGAAGTTTTTATAGAATGCCAAGTCTTGTTAAGATGCAAAATGAGAACCTAAACATTGTCTTTTTTTTTTGAATTTCGGCACGCGTAAATGATTGTAACATCATTGGTGTTGATAGAATATCGCAATAATGTTACTAAAGGTCGACCTATATTTGCATTATAAACACCGAACTTCGCAGCTCTACCTTTAATGGTTCTCAGCTTGATGCTGATATAAACAGATCGACGCATATGATCACACAGACACAACCTCTCCATAACGCAGTTCCAAATATGAATTCTCGAGAACAATCAAAAACCCAACTCATCTTAATGAAGTTTGCTCGACTAATTAAAAACATGGAATTTGAAATTGAAATTCATAGCTGAAGATGATCACTAAACGAGCGATCAAGGCATGGAATTGCTACTGTAGCATATGAAATGGCGAATAATCTTCTATATATTTGCATTCTTTCGGCGTATTGTCTGCATCGCCTCCACATTATAGACATTTAAAAGGGCATTATTCCCCTGAATTCTCTTTATGATTAAAACTATATTATTGTGATGTGCTTTTCATAAATAGTAGTGGCTGAATAAGTGCGATTTAAAAGTAGTAAACATAGAAACAATTTTGTTGATATGCTAAAAATGCTGCCTACTTTTTATTCTCTGAGAAAAGCTTCAAAACCAAAAATAAACACAGAGAACACATATGAGAGACTTGTGGAGTTCAGCAAGCAAACTGGATTTGAATGGATTATTTATTGTTTACATTGTGAAGATGATTTGACATGCGTTGAAGAAAACTTTGATAATAATTGCTCCTCATTATTTCTGTGTTGTAATTTTCGTCTAAAAAGTGAGAATTTGTTGCTAAAACCCTCTGCCACCCTGCAAAGTTTTGATTGCACTGGGCATGATCAAATCTAATGGCTGAGATAATCCAAAAGATAACATACAGATGTGCGTTCTGCAAGAGGCTTGATTTGAGTTTTGTACTTCGGTTAGTTGACCAAGCAGCTTTACATGTACAACAGAAAAAGAGATATCATAATTCCTAAAGAATACGACAACTCGTGCAGATTTCTTCCAAAATTTGTTTTTCGCCAATCGGCCGATGCAAACATCAATCGTATCGGTTAGCAGTTCAGAGTTATTGACATCTTTAAATGCATGTCCTCTGACCCGCATTGCGCTTCGCTCAAACTTGGTGGCTGGGAGGTCATCCACCAGGTTCCATTAGCCGTTAGCTAATTGCAAATAGTGGACCATTAGACGCGCACGTACATGCACGCAATGTCATTGCAATGCAGTTTGCAATTGCAAGAATTGCAATCGCTTATAAGAACGATAGATTTTTGAAAGAATTATCTGTACACACAAATATGTGATGAAGTCATTTCACTATTTGCAGTGCCAGAAATGCAATCTCTTCGAACTTTCCGTTTTAATATAAGTTTCTCAAGTTAACAGAGTGAAAAACAAGCGCACAGTTTTAGTCGATCCTCTTATGATGAGCAAATCAGCCAATTTTAAGGCATTTTGCAAGTTGAGCACAACGAATGCTTTTGGGAACTTTTTTCAAAGGAACGGATTGTTGTCTACAACTTCGAGCAGCTAAACTAGTGATATTTCTTCAAAAAACAATTCATTCAAATCAGATAGGAGGAACTCATCGAATTGCAGTCATTTTCAAATCAAAATGCGATGATAAATCAGCTGAATATTTCATTAGTCGATGCTTCTCGCCATTTGCGAATAAAATACTGTAATCTTAGCTTAATAGGATCTCACAATCGCTTCTCTCTCAGAGCTCTCCATTGACATTAGCATCCTTCATTTTTGGCCATTAGCTAATAATGAAAGCTTCCCATTCAGTCAGTCGACCGGTTCAATTTTAAAACAACCGTCAACAATGATAAACTGTATGAATCAACCAAGCGGTAGAATCTGCAGCTATCATACCGACGGCATCTTATAAGATGTTCTCTCCTACTATTGCAGATTGAAATGAATAAAATTAAAGTAAGAGAATGTGTTTGCTTCATTGGAGGCATAGAAATGGAAAACTTTGGAAAGTGAAAACAGCTTCGATATATTTTTTCAACACTTTCTGAAAGGATGCATATATTGAGTTGAAAGAAAAAGGGAAGGGGGGATGACTGCTGTAATTCATGGATATTTTATTTCGAGGTACGGATCGGATAANGATATTTCATTTCGAGGTACGGATCGGATAACATGCTTTGCGTTTTTAAACGTATTCAATTTGTAAGTGAAGATCCACCAATGTACATTAATTTCAGTCTAAACTCGGATACACCACCACACTTTAGAGATATTCTCTGCATGGTTCGCCACTCGTATGATTGATCTAACGCATTAGATTACAGATTTGCAAAGCATTAAAAGCTTTAATGCTCATTAGGGCATCAATATATGGTATCATAGGCAGATTTTCTTGGTTCGAAATTTCTTTGGAGCCATTCAACCATGGGGTAAACTACAGTATATAGAGCCTTTCTCTCTCCACATAAAACAGCCTATCACCGCAACTGCAACCAGTGATCAAGAACGGCAGCAGCAACGGGTAAAGCAGTTTGCAGCACTCAATTTCGGGTAACACTAATGTTTCAAATGTTGATATATTCGGCTCACTAACAGGCCCTCCGTTTCAAATTTCACAGTTTTAAATAAATTGTTACAACGAAGAAGGGTTTAAAGCTGAATATAAGTAAAGACAGATACCGCTAATAGGAATGAGAGTAAAAGTTTTATATTACTGCGCCCAAGAGCCTTCTTGAGTAATGTGAAGAGAGTGACGATAAGCCACTCCGACTGCTACTTTTTGCGCCGGTCGTGTGATTCAGGTGGCGAATGGCGGACAATATAAGGCCAAAAATGATAAATGAGAGTTACGTGTAGAGCTAAGCAAAGACTAGATGGAGATTGATGGTGAAAACGAGTAAAATACGAGTGCTTCGACTGCTTTGAATGATGCCATCGGGAAATATTCAGAATATCTTGAGGGCACAAGGAGCCTGCTAGTTCTTAGACTCTTGGACAGTCCAAAATGATAAAGAACTGCTCAGAAATAGAGAAGCTGTTTGCTAATCATTGAATCGAAGATCACACCTGAACTAACTATTAGAAGTCTTCACCTGAACCTATTTTTGTGAGAATTTAAGGGATTCACTCGGTTAAGAAGAAGTCCACAATTTATTCATAAGGCGCCGTCTACATGACAGCAAAGACAGATAGAGATATCTAGATGCCAACGGTGACGGCGACAAAATGTCAACGCAGCTAAAATGCTTCTGTCTTACAACAGTGGATAATTAAGGCGATAATTCATAAATGTGCGAAAATATTGAGGCGCTAAGCGCATAGCTAAGGTGGAACCCTCTGCTAAGCTTCGAATATCTGAGACCAGAAATACCGATGTTACAACTCGTTTGCGAATGAGTTATAAAGAAAAGCAGCCGACTTCAACATGCTTTCTGATAATGTCACCGTATTGGAAGATTACATTCAAGCGAGGCGCACTTTATAGCTGTTAGAAATCAATGTTGAGACACAGAAGAAATATCTGAATGAATAAAACATAAATCTCTTTTGGCCAATAAATGCATAAATTCAAAAAAGACACTTGATAAGAAGGGTCAGCTAAAGCCTCAGCTTGCATAGATATGATATTTTCTGCATGAGCCCGAGTTTATGGATGTGAATAATTGATGTTGTCTCATATCATTCAAACTGGTGGATATAAACGTTCTCATAGGATATTATGGGACGATAATGATGATTTATCGCCAAAATGTCAAGCACATCGATCTTATGGGAAGTTTCTGTATCGAATTTTGGCACGAAATATCAACAATAACAGCGACCATCTTTCAGACACACAGAATACCTTATGCAATTCAAATCTTTTAGTTATTGCTATTGTTCATACTCAAAGATCAGCGAATAAATATTTCTACTCGAAGACTTCCTATTCGAGAATAGCTAAAAAAACTTCCCTCGAGATTATCTGTAGGTAACTGAAGTGATGAAAAATACTTTATATTACTCTCACCTGGTTGTCCAACAATTTTCGTCTGGAGGTGATCCATAATTGCAGTGGTTACTGTAACCGGGCATTAGGGCATAAGTGGGCGCCGAAAGTTGCTGTGAGAACTGCCAAGTCGTCATTTCTTACGACACTATTATTGTCTCTTGTGGATGGGATGCAAACTCGACAAGTGTCTTAAGAAATGGGGCGGGGCTAAAATGTGTGAAGGCACGCCCAATTTGTGGGTACGGTAACCTTGAGCGTATCTGTTCTTGCATGTGATAATAAATAAGGGACGCGTGTATAACCAGCCCATGAGGTGTTTCAAACAATGCGATTCAATATTGCCTTCAAATGTTCAACGACGATCTTAGTGTCGATATTCGGAACGCTATAAATACCGTATGCCGTGAAACTGATGGATTGATGCTATTTGTTAGGGTATTTCCCTCGAGTCCTCTTTATTGGAATAGTAAAATGCGAAATGCGAAAGAATGTCAGAGAATAATGCCATTCACAGGTGAATTGTTGAACAAAGAAGTTCTATAGTTGATAAAACTTGACTTCCGAGCATCGAAAATTCATATTTAAGAGAGAGGAATAAAACATTTCCCTTCAATTAGCATATATTTAAAGATGTCAGTTCCATGGCCATTTACCATATTGTTCGTAACATCAACCATTGTTATCTTATTTCATATAACATTTATTCTACCAATATTTCTTCAATATTTAACACATATGCAACTCTATACGAGATAATAAATTTTTAGGAGGGAAATTTGAACATCTTAAGGGAGATCATTTGAATGACCTTTAGTGACTGCTTAACGATGCATATGGCAGATGCAACAAACGCATTACAATCGACGTCACGTGTGGTGTCATCAAATCTATTGCTTCATAATGATAGGGACCGCTTTTTGGCAACTTTAACGATAGATCTTGCGGCATTTCATTACTGTAATGGATACCGTAGAACAGCTTTCAGGCATTTCATGACTTTTATTCCTTTGCAGCATCGAAACTTTTCATTTGCCAACTTGAGGTGGAAGTTTATAAAACGAGAATATCAGCAAAATACCTCTTTCAGCCAGTTGGGCAACCATCAAAAGCGGATGGACACGTGGCAATAGACAGCAATCGAATAAATAAGCATAGGAGTATTATAATAACTGAATAAGATATCCTTTCATCGATGAGTGTTCATTTCGAATATAATTTTCAATTACTTGTTCAAGTGTCCTTTAAACTGATGAAGGTATGAGTGGATCCATCACAGTGAGCGAATCCACTAGTTGAGCAAGTTTAGCGCTAAGTCATTAATGTAACACAGTTTAGATCACAGTAGATGAGCAACTTCTTCATTCTACAAATAGTTTTGCTCTATGTTAAAACACATTTTTATTTTTACCGTTACTCAAATCGTTCCNNNCTGACTAAAAAGACCGCATTAAACGATGTTTTCTAGGCGACCCTAACTTTATAGGATTTTGAAGGAAGGATGGTAAGAGCGTATGGAGGAGGCAAACGTATGAAATCTACTGAAATTTGATCGCGCTTACTTTTTCTAATCTCTGTAAGAGATTTTATGATATTTGGCAAGCTGAAGCGATTGCTTAGAAATACACTCTTCTGTTATTTCAAGAGATAAACATAAAATTTCGTAGTATTGCTATTGGAGCACAAAACCTTTTTCGGGCGAACAAAAAACGCTGAATTACATCCATCACTCATCCCATTTACATTACGATGAAAATTATTTGAACAATTGCCAGTTTTTTTGCATTTATTTTTCCTTCATATCAATTTCTCAGTTTGTCAGTCACTCTGAAAAAATCGATAAACTTCCCCTCACTTTATACAAAAGCAATTTACGAGGGCCGTTACTTTTACAGTTAATTCACCATCACATAAACGAAAATATAGTGGGGCATTTAGGAAGAAATTTGACTTTAAAGAGTTCGCCGCAACGATAACCCTCAATCACAGTGAAGAATTGCGCGATCAACAGATGTTGCTCCATCAACACAAAACTCCGATGGGATTCTTCTGTCCGTAGATGTAGTGATGGAATTTTAAGATTTTGAATATTAAATAATATAGCACTTATCGGAAGCACCTTGCTCAACCACTCCCTAATCCGCGTACTTCTCTGCAAAGCGTTCCCGATGTTGGGCATCGAAGGTGAGAATCTCGGACATAAATATTCATTGATTCAACAACATCGTTCAAATGATGGGATAATTCAAGAGAAGCCGTTCAAGACCCATTTTCTTTAGTGGTGCAGTACTCTGCTGGGTAAAGGAAGACATTGGCACGGTCTTATAGAAAATTGCAGCAACGAGCGACTCATAAATGAGCTGCTTGCAAGGGATGTACTCCCCACGAAACGGGGTCATGAGGCGATTCAAGGCGCAGAACAGACCGAACGAGCTGGAAAATGGGTAATTAAAGAGCGTAACGTATGGGCCGCACTTTGCTGCGTAATAACACTGTCACGGCACGTGCCCCAAAACAATCCGCATTCGAGCATAAGTATGTAAAACAGCTCAAAGTTAGCGCTAAATCCCTTCCAGGCGGCTCTTTTGAAGTCATCTCCAGCCGTACGCTCACCAAATTGCTTATATACATTTTACAAAACAGTGATTGAATTATGGTTGTATGTACGTATCCGATGAAGCCGTGTATTGTGACCGACAACAAACATTCCAATATTTTTTTCCTAACAAGGAAGTATTCCTGAACGGCAACCTCGACCAGTTGGTTCAATGAAAGGTTTCAAAAATACGCTTCCTCTCTTCACATTTTATCGACTCCGCACCGCTTTCCCCTCTGCTCATTTGTTATCAGTAAAGACCGGCAAGACTATCAGCGGAACTGATAAGAGCTTCGAACTTTTAAATCGCACTCAAGTCAATCGATGGTTTTAAACATTTCTCAGCAGTAAATATTATCCATATTCTGGAAATTTACTGGTGAGAAGTTCCATGGCAAAATTTGGTAGTAAGAATTAATAATCTATAAACGGCCGCTGATGAGCTGAAAATGCTGCCCATGAGCTGCATGCTAGATTTGACAGCTCAAATACGGAAGAAGTCAGTAAAAGTGAAGGCTGCTTAATCTGCATCCTAGAAATATTCGAGTAAGAGAAAATAAAAGAATTCACAACACATTCCGGAACAACTGCTATTTGGGAGGCATAGTTTCAATAGTAACACTAGACAGTTCATATAGGAAAAGCGAAAAGACAGCACAAATCCTTGAGGGGTTTTCATAGCTTCCAAAGATTAGTGGAATGACCAGAAACATGGAAACCGACTGGATTTCAACGCCCAATGTTATTAATGATTTAAATTTGTTCATTTTTGTTTTACTTCATGGCCTAACCGTCATACTATCGACTTCATTGAACTGTTGGAAATATTTCCAGGTTTCTTTCAGGATTTTATAATCGAATACAGTAGAAGTGAAAGAATCAGCACAACCCTACCGAATTTTTTCACTCTCCGTAACAAATTGTAAACTGCAGTCTACTCATCTCCACTCAACACTTCACTTTTCGAATCGTGATACTGTAACGTTCCTACCGTGATAGTGAAGTATGAAAGAAGTGTAGAGGATGGCGGGGAGAGATAATGCTGCAAAATGAAACTGATGGACTCACTCTGAGTAATCTGATAAAGAACCGATAGACAACGCATGCAGTGTTTTGATTGCGCATCCAAAATGAACATGCTCGCGTGATCGGACCTTAGAGTGACGGTGTCGTAGGGGAAACGATTAGATCTCAAATAATCTTCTCGAAACATTTATTTTCGCGCTCATCTCATCAACTCTTTCCAATAACATTCCCTCCTGAGATATATAATAATGACTATGATTCGTGGTTTAGTTGTGCATGTGTCTGTTTATTTGTCTGTAGACGACCATTTGAGTACTTCATTAATTCGTTGTTTGCTTAGCGTTTGAAGGATGAGATTGAAATCAATCAGTTATTATCCTATAATAGTTACCTGCTAGACCAAAACCAAAGCTATTTCATCAACCACATAAAATACTATAAGTGTTTGAAGTCATAAGATTTAGAAAGCAGGTCGTACGCTTCAAGTCGATAGGGTCAAATGTGACAGTGAGCCCTGCTGCAAACACGAGCGTTTTTTAAAAGATTTGCAAGCATAATATCACGAAGTGAAATAAATACTGCGACTTTCAGCATTATAAGAAGCAACACGTGCCACGTTCCTTAGACTCCTTATTGCCCCAATGCTGTGTACCGACATTCCCTTATACCTTTCCGCCCTCAAACAAAAAAAGAAAGAAGACGATTCAACGTCATCCGATAAAATAATAACTCTACATAATCGCCAGCTCATAAGCATCGCTAAAGAGAAGTGAAAAAAAAGAACTCAGTGATAAAGCTTTATTTAAAAATAAATATAATCAACGGAATAGCATTAATGACCAAAATTAGGAAATATTAACGATATGCAGCAATGAGTGAAATGTTGAATCAACAGATTGCGAGCGTTGGCAACGCACGTTTCGTCATACATAACACAGCGTCCACCGGTGACAATGATGAATCTCCGAGTAAACTTAAACCCGCCAGACCGAATACTGTATGGAATGGATCCGCCTGAAATGCAAAAATATCGCAAAGTAATATTCAGCTGCAAAATGCGAAGCAGTCAGCCGATGATATTTCTCATATTAAACTGTACTCGAAGAGAGAGAGAGGAAACAAGCCGATGAAGCTGTTCATGGCAAAGAGTTATTTGTATTCGTGACGACGTTTTGCGTTCAAAATTCTGCACGATAATTCACATACGTTTACCTCATAAACGATCTATAAAGTCACTCGGCAACCAAACATTGCTATTGCAAACAATAATGCTAAATGCAACAGATACCGTACTCCAACGTCACAGCACATCACCAAAATCACAACATTACTAATCACCGCAATGCATTCTTAGGCACCTCAGCGTCAGCCGAAAAGATAGAAAATACCTCCAAAAATCATATTCAAAAGAGCTTTTCTGATCCCATTCCTTTTCCTGAAGTTGCGAGGTAGAATGCTAGTTAAGTGATGTGATTAGTTTGCCATCACCGAACATGGCATATAATCGACAACCAATTTATGGTTGTTTACTTGTTTCTCCTTTTTGAATGTTACGAAAAGTCAGCTCATAAATGAAATGAGTGGCGATAAAAGGATGGAACTCAGAATGAAAGAATTAAGACCTGCAGTGTAAGGCGCAGCAGAAAATAACGAATAAAAAACCGCATCGGAAGGAACAAGACGAAAGTGGTAGGAAAGGAGAATGAGGGTGGAGGGGGATGAAAGATGACGAGAATCCTTGGCATAGAAAAGTGCTTGCAGCTGCACTGACCATGAATTTTCGAACTTCTATGATTTGTCTCGAATAAATGCGCCTAAAATTGCTGAAACTATAATTAGAAACTAATAATCCCACAAATCATCGGCTCTCTTGAAATAAGGGCATTCTAGAATCCGTAAATATAACCAACTAACCACATCACCAGGTCGATCCGCAAATCCGCCATCTTCATCCTGACATGCCAATATAAATTTTCTCATTAGATCCTATAAGCATTAGTGCAATATTTAGCATAATAATAATCGAGGCATTAATCAATATTTAGCATAATAAGTATATTCACCACAGTATTTGATAAACTGATAGCATTCAGTGAAATGACATCAACTTGTAATCAGCATTACACAAAGGAAAGTCATTGATGACAGCCGCCATGGATGTACGAGGGAGGGGGAGGGGGGGGGGGGGGNTGTACGAGGGAGGGGGAGGGGGAGAAGGGGGTAAGAGTCATCATCCTTACTAATGGTGAAAGCGGAAGAAGTCTACGCGTCATGCAAATAGCTAAACAAAGAGTCAAAAGAAGAGTAATAATAAGCAACTGCCTTCATATGAAGGTGATGCAAACGTGTTATTCTCTTTTCAGCCGTTGGACGAAATGTTTCATAATCGCTGGTAAAGTTTGCAAGAGTTGACAATAGAAGAAACTGGAAGAATACCTGATCGATCCAGTGAATGCGATCAATAATAGCAAGTGAAGCGAGAACCCACCATGAATAGCACACATCCGGCAACTTCTCCGGCCGCCCTACAATCACTGCGCTACTTGAAAGCACTTCAGCGACTCCATACTGTTCAGACTTTTAGCTCGTCTCTTTTTATAGACAAATATCTTCTGTACACTTGCAAAGTAACCTATTCCAAGAAACCATCTTTAACAAAAGCAGTAATTACTCAGTAAAGCCTTATTACACCCAAGAGGTTCATACAGATAACTGGTTAACATTTTCCTCTTCAAACTCCATTCACCCCATATCACCTCAAATATCACAGATGATGACAACCAGAAACCAAACCATACGGCTAAAAATTTAGCTCTTAAAAATCGCAATGTTTTAAACGAAAACAAGTTGGATTGTTCACTTGGATGAACGATCAAATTCCTCTCCAAAAAAAAAACCTAAAAAGCGCCTCTGGAATGCGGACACAGCCAACCGGCGACTAGGTCATGTAAAAGAGAGAGTTCACAAGTCGGCAATATATGCGTTGATGCATGAAACGAGTGCAACATCGTCCACTCTACAATAGCATGATACCGAGCGGTAATTTATGGAGTGGAATGGCACGCGAATACCCTTACCTTCAACTCATCTGATAAAATTCAACCGATCTATGCATCACTCATAAATCATCTCGTTGAATCAGAGATACGTACACATACATAGTAATCTATCTCTAAGATTAACTGTCCATCGCAGTCA
>JAARMF010002690.1:0-13038 GCA_022844705.1 Toxascaris leonina
AGCGAACGGCTTATAGGATTGAAATGATTTATTGCGGGTGACAGACTTATAGAGCGTAGGTTAGAAGCACAGTGGAAAAAACAAACAAAGAAGATTAGCCGCATAAACGAATTTTTTGGAAACGTTTCAGTAATTTACTAGTCCCCCCCCCCCCCCCCATCGGGGGGTGGGGTTGTGAATTACCTGCAATCTTCAAGCTGATTCTACCGAAGAAAAGGATTTCATTACATCGGAAGTGACTTTCGTCGCAAAATTTTTGCAAAGTATGTACTATTGTATGACGTTATAGATTTGCGAAGAGAAATCATTACATGGAATTTCATGAATGAAGGAGAATAAAACTTATTGAGGAGTACTACTAAGCTTGAGTTACTCCTAGGAGAGGCATCATTTCAGGTAGACAGCTTGTTGATAGGAAGAAAATTTTAACGGGCAATTTTTGACTTCTTTTGACATAGAAGTAGATTGGCCGATATGGCAGTCATAGATTTTCAACATTTCTACGAAGTTGGCATTTGCTTCCGGTTTGACTACAAATCTTGACTATGACTGAGAGCAAGAGAATCGGAAGCAGCTTTCTAGAACTATTTCATTTGGAATGAATCTAGCTGCCTGAATTAATCAAAATCTCCAACTCTTTTCCCTACAATCATGCATTTAATGGGGCGAGTTTCGGCGAGATAATCCAGCTGAATTGACGACCGCAGTTGCATTCCAAGCCGAAAATAACTGAGGATTTTTGCCTCAACGAAGCATTGCTAAAATATGCAATTTAACAAATCTGCGTGCTAAACAGACAATTGTCTCATGCATTGATTTCGACAGCAATAGAAAGATGATGCTATGAGTTAGCAATTTTTTTTTGTTTTTTCTTGCAGTTAACAATTCTGTTGTCGAAATCGCTCCTAGCAAGCGTTTGCAACAAGTGGCATGCAGACTGGTGAACCAATGATCACATATGCGTCTGCTGAAGTAGTGATGAAGCGATAAAATTACGTTTTCAAGCATTCCCACTTATACAAAGAGATCGCTGAAAAGATGAGGTCCTTATATGGTTTGTGCGATAATGCAATGAATATTATCATCGGTATCTTTTGCACACATATTTTCGCATTTAATTATATGCCGTAAAAATTTACTCAAATTTGCTCTCAAAGGTTATAAATATTATCGCACTTTAAATAATATTACAACACATTACTGAAAGTAATTAAGCAGCATTTTGATATCTATGCATATTCGTATGATGCTATATTGTGCAGCACAATCATTGCGATCGTTGATCATCATAGCTGCAATTTCAGATACAATAACAATGAGTTATTATCTGCCTTTATGCTTTGTGTTTTCGTGATAGGATAGAAAGTCATGCAAGATGATACTATTACTCACAGAGCTTCAATGGCGATACCCTTAACTCCACCACCTCTTTCCTTCGCATCTCAAATTTTTTATTTTCCGGTTGAGAAAAAAATTTTCAAAGCGAGCCCCCAATAATGAAATTCTCCAGTAATATCGACTAATATTTTTAGAATGAATCTTCAGAAGAAATCATACTGCTATTTGTGCTTGAAAATATTGGCTAAAATATTCTCTGAATAAAGTTTAATTAATGCATATATTTCATAACGGCTCCTTCAATTTTAACTCCCTCCTCCTGCTTTCCCCTTCTCTTCATTCTACTACAGTTGCCTATAAATCGATAAAAAATCACGCTCATTTTTATGCTAAATAAGTTGATTTTCTAGCATCGAAGCAGAATGTGCGACTAACATCCGATTATGGCAAAATCTTGGAAATGATGGTTATATCGGTGAAATTGAAAAAACAATTTTCACAGAGCTAAGGCAATTCATATAGCAGATAGGTGAGGTGATACATTAACGATCAGTGATAACGATTAAAGAATAATTATGAATAAAAAATATTCAACGAATGATTCGTTGACAAGAGCGATTCAGAAACGAATAAAAATTTCGAAAATGAAAGTATCAAGGAACCCTAATAAAGTCTAAAACAACAATGCACAGTAGTGAAAATAACGTATCAAAACCTTTGCAAATGTGATAATATTTTGCGTTTAACGAAAACATTCATCTAATCAGAAAGAATTGAAGAGTAGAATGAAGTAACATTGATGAAGATTAGATAAACTTAAATTTCCTAAGGAAATTAAGGATGTGAGAAAGAATTGAGAACGGAGAGAGGGAGTGAAATATACCTCTTAAGCGTTTAGTCTAAATCACAATAGAACATAAAAGAACAATTTCACTTCGCTACTTCGAAAGCTCTATTAAAGAGGCTTGTTGAGCTCAGATTTTACTCATAAATAATTGAATATATAGATAGCACTCGAAATAGACTCGTTGAAAGATCGTTATAAGAAACACAACTAAATGAACATCGAAGAAAGTATGTAAAGCTTGAATTGAAGTGGTCTTCGCTGAGAGAGTAGCAAACAATTATTGCAATGCTATGAACAATATAGAAAGAAATTTTCCACTTGAGACCCTTAGTGAACACTGTAAATAAACTCAATTTTGATGTACGTACAGCAACAATTCTACTTGAAGCTAACAAACATCGAAAACGCATATGTAGCGTGGCTTCTATGACAACACAAGCAACCCTTTTTTTTTTAAATATTCCACTAGAATGTTGCGAAAATATAAGCAGAAAAAAGGTTCAGTGCTAGCTTGGATTAACGTTTGATTACTAATGGAGAAGTTTCTATCAGATTTCTATCAGCCTCATCGTCATTTCATATATCTGATATGAAGAAAGTTTTGAACAAATTACGCAATCCGCATAACAAGCACTGTCTAGTCTAGAGGTATGATATTTGATATTTGTATAAGAGCCGTCTCGGAGTTTCAACAAGAAAATCAGTATATTTTTTGATTTCAGCATTTCTTCAAGCATCCAATTTCAAAAACTTGAACCGAAGCATGAGACGAAAGCTATAACACTGTGAAGTGAAGATGGAATTGCAAAAAAGGTTGTTGACGTTGATTTAGCTATCGTCATTCGCCGTTCATACTAAACCATCTTCCATCGTCCCCTCGAATCACATTCCCTCATTCGTAGTAAAATTCTTGTCCTCAATTATTATATATTATGGTGATATTCCTACTTATTAGCATATCGAGTTCAGCAATTTACTTTAAAAGGCTCGAAATAAACGAACGCGTTAACAGCGAGAAAATGTCTCATCGCTAATTCTTCAAATCGTTTTCTAGAGAATGCATCCCATTTGAGCCACTTCAGCCGTCTGGTGATCTCTAAAAACCCCACCTCATACTCCTCCCATCCATCCACGTGACATTTCCCTCCTTCCCATTGAATATACATGCCTTATTTTGAAAAGTTACAAATGCAAAGAGCCCGAGTGCTTCTTAAAGAGAAAATATGGCACTTTATTGTTTTTTATTCTTGGCAACATTCTGCACATTTTCGCCTGCACATTTCTCAGAAAAAAGTGCAACACTTCTATTGCTGAGTCGAAAATAATTTCAATTGCCAGCGTTGTTTGCCGAAAATTTGATTAATAGTGAGTGCTTCATTGTGCTTTTCGCTAAGCTTCGAGTGATATTTGTTGACGATTGATTTCTTTCTCATCATCGCTGATGTGTTTGGAGTGGAGGCGTCTAAGTGCATCGTTCGCGGAGGACTACACAAGCACTTGCCCGTAGGAAGCGAAATAAGCTCAATGATGAGGAAATAACCTCAGCTAGTAACCACAATGATAAGAAAATAAACGCAGTGATAAGAAAATAGCCTCAGTGATAAGGAAACATCTCAGTGACGAGGAAATTGCCTCAGTGGCGGAGTGTAGAGCGCATTTCAACGTATATTTTAAACTCGCTCAAGTGGCTGAATTAATTGCATTGGATAGTTACCAAAATGACGTCATTTGATGATATGACTTTTATCGGTACATAGGTCTTTGGTGCTGATCGCCTTGAAAAGAGGAAGCGACGTCTTATATTTATGAAGGGGTAGTCTCAGTATGTGAATGCGTTGCATCTGTTCTCAGGTGACCTTTATCGTATTTTTGTTGCCGTAATTAAAATAGCAAATAATGATTTCTGATGTGCTCTAATAACAAGATTTCTTCCACTATTCTCAATGATCAATTAAGAATGAAAACGTTAATAAAAACCATCAGCATCAAATAATGTGGTTTAAGAGTAAGCATCTGCATCGGGGCTGCAGTGACGACGGTTTCGCCATTGATAGAAATCAATATAAGAAAGAATAATTATTAGATATGAATTCATTTAAGAAACGATTACAACTTTGAAGCAATTAAAATCACAATAAGAACAGAAAACTGATGAGAAAAATTTTTTTGTTTATTTCTGAGGAAAAAGGATTCTCCATTGAAGAAAATATTTTTGCAAAATTTAAATCCAACTAATTAAATCATTTGCAGCTTTTTTTGCACTATGTAATAAAATATCATTATTTATTTATTTATTTAATTATTTATATATTTAATTATTTATATATTTAATTATTTATCTACTATTGCGAAATTCAGGTAAACAAATAAAATCAGGAAATGCATGAACTGCAACAATGTTAATAGATTGAAAAAAAAAACAAAAAGAGAAGAATAAGTGGAAGGGGAAAAAGTGATATGCTAAAATAGTTCAGAGGTATTCCTTATTAAGACGTTCATGTATTCCTGTTCCGATCCCTTCTTGAAGCAGAAGTCATTCGAGTGGAAAATTGATTTTTATGCTTCGTTTGCATTTTTTTTGCATCATTGATTTTTCTTTTGCTTTTTTTTTCTCATTTCGCCTTTTATATAGGCGTGACTTGTTCGTGTTGTTCGCTTCGTAGTAATTTAAGAGTGCAAAACAAATATCACAATGATGCGAGTCTAACGTTACTGCACCAATCGATGAGGAGAATACGCTAAGGCGTTCCACATTATCTATCGTTGACTGTCTCAGTGGAGAAAATTTCGCAGAGATTGTACTATATATGTAGTATTTTTTGATGGGTCATCTCCTATCGATGGCTATGAGTAAATTCGATGAGTGCCCTACTTACTTAGACATTGAAAACTTAGAAGTCTGCGTCCTCCTTGAAACTGTTGCTTCAATTTAAATGCGACGACCGATTGGACCTTCCTCTTCCATTCCCTCTTATCGCCCGTTTCGCAAATCCAAAATCTGCCCCACCTTCCTTTCCTATAGAATCGTCCCATCTGTGTGAGGATCTTCCCCTCGGTCGTTTCTGGTCACATGGTAGTCAACTAGGAACTTTTGTGCTCCGCCGGCAATCCTTCGTTCTTGCAATGTATCCATCTCAAGTGCCTTATATCTGAATATTCTTGATATGATCACATCATTTTATAGCGATCATCAACTAATTCTTATTGAAAACTCTTAAAAGCGTCAACGCTCTTCCACATGCTTCTCTATGAAAGAACTCTTCCTTACGATGTGTTGCAAAAAGTGATGTCATTTGTTTGGCAAATCTTTTTACTACTTCATATATATTCTCTCTTACCTATGTAAAACAATTAATGAAATCAGCTTATTTATAATACTTCACTTATAGAATGAATAAGTGCAAAGCGATGGAGCTAATTATATGTGTGGCTGAAAGATTATAGAGTTGTATAAATTGCAAATTCCTTCCTTATTCTCTGATCCTCATCTGCAAATACGACAGGAATTCTTACTTTTTTCAAAGAATAGATTCACTCGTGTGACATAAAACGACTACCACTAGGCATCCACTATTTCACTGTCAATCAGACCTCCATCGTTCAAGTAGAATCCATTGAGTGGTCATCGATTGAAGCAGACTAGAAGGTATATCAAGTTCAAAAATGTTCTAACGAGACATAACTAGCATAGAATGAAAGAATTTTCTGTATAAGCTGTTCTTCATATTTCCATCTATACCAAAATTTGCAACGTTTGTTTGGTGAAGAGTCATCGATGGTGACACAAATGCTATATAAAAATTAATGTGAAATTAGGATAGATGCGCTTCTGCTTGTCCCTCTCTAGCAAGTTGCTCGGTCATACCCTGAGGGGTTTTTGTGAGAGTTGCGTCAATGGGTGAAAGTTGGATGATTCGTGAAGTTCTATGAACTCGTGCGAAACTTCATAGCAGTGAGTAAGTGAGCTGCTGAGTACGTACGCCTATCAATCGTTAATCAAAAAGCTCAGCGCTCATTTATATCATCTCTAATTTTGCTTTACTCGATATTCGTTCGGATCGATAAACGACTTTGGCGTATTTCCAATTTTTCAAGTTTTGATAATTCAAATAAAATTTACTTAAAATTTTCCTTACATTGAATGACTAATCGATCGTTTTAACACAACCCATAGCAAGAATGAGAGAAGAATGAAGTTTTTTTTTTGGAGATCAGAGACGAGAGCAATAGGCATAAAGTNCAATGAGAGAAGAATGAAGATGAGAGACGAGAGCAATAGGCATAAAGTTTTTTTTTTGAGATTAAACTAAGTTATGAAATAATCTATTGCATATATTGCTTTTAGCAGCCAATCGACGAATAAATTCCAGCATTTCAAAAGAGGGGAATAAAGTGAAATGAATTTGCTAAAATCTATAAGCTGAGCAAAATTGCTGAAGATATTATAGTTTTCTATTCCCCCCGCCCACGCCCCAATCTATAGAATTTGAGGAGGTCACCTAAAATATATGAATATAGGGGAAAATTTTGTAGACTGTGGCAATTTTCTTGAATTCAATTGCAACAAATCGACCATGTTCAATTAGTTGAAGGATAACAATTGAACGCTTCGATAATCTGTAGTCAAAAACCACAATAATATTGGCAATTTCAGGTGAGTTTTGAGTGGAGGAGGCAGCAATATGAAGAACCTGGAAAAATATACAGTCATAGCTGAAGGAGGTTATATTTGAGCTTAGCGCATAATTCTTGAGTGTTCTCGTTCACTCATTTTTGTCACTTCAACATAGTAGGGTTGGTGACACTAAATCTGACGATCCTCGATCTTGCTTTTCTATGACCGAGAAAATGCCTAGTCATGAATATCATCTGAAAATATTATGTGCCACAGTAAGCAAAGCTAACGATAGTTTCGGTCTTTTCAAAAGGTCTGTTTATTGCATGATAAAAATTTCATCAACAGGTGTATGAGTATTAAAACGAATAGGCAGCCAGGTGCAGTCTTTACAACGGAATTTCCAAACGTCTGGTGAATTTTTGCTTGAAGAATGATGGCGATGCAGATGTTGATGATACAGCTAATAAATAACGATGCTATTTCAACTGCTCAAGTTTTTTTTTTCGATATAACTTCCGTTAGCAGCATTCGCAATACTCCAGAATGATAGCTCCTTAAAGCTCATAAAGCATTAGCCATTCCTTTAGTACGCGTGGAAATTGAGGCAAAAACCATGAAAGACTACTGTGAGAAGTGCAGTCGCCTCGAACATTGTCGCACTACTGTCAGCCGATTCCGGAATATTGCACTCCTCAATGATCTTCTCATCTCGTTTACTGATTTTGCACTTGCTAGAAACATCCGGAAGTGTTTTACTCATACTGCGTCCATTCAAGCTTATTTTAGCCCATATGAACCCAAATGTTCTAGCACGATAAGTTGGTGTAAAATAATTTATCACTATATCACCAGAACGAAGTATTATTATATCATTAAAAGGAACTGAGAAATTAACGGGATTGCTTCATATTATACAATGATAATGACGAAAGATGCAAAAGAGTGATATAGTGATATAGTATCACATACTATCCATTAAAAAAACACCTTTATATGACAACAATCACTAATTCCGACTGAGCGATGATGAAAGTGATTTTCACCAGGAAAGGGGCCTAATTGCAGCTNTGAAAAGTGCCTAATTGCAGCTAATCAAATATAAGGCTGAATAATTGCATAAGTTTTCGCACTATCCTTTAGTAATCAAATCGATGAATACATTCAATCTGCGATCAACATATAACCTCATCATTTAATGAGGATATCATTTCCTATATACAGAATATCACTTCTAAAGCCGCATTGGATGGCCTCCACCAATGAAGACTTATTTCAATAGTAATCACTGGCGTTTCATTTTTTAATATTTTCTGATGGATATATCAATGACGTTCAATTTTTGATGTCTAAATAGGCGAATTGAATGAAGAAATGATCACAAAGAGTTTATTGGAGCATAGAAAACACAACTAAAAGATCGTATAAACATGAAAAAAATCACTCTTAGAAGAGTATTGCAGTTGAGTGAAAACAAATAAACATGATCAGTGAACTAACGGAAATGCGATTAATTTCGTTTAGTTGTGTTGCGTACGCGTTTCGATATTTCGTTGCTTATTGATGTATTTCCGCATATTTGTGAGAAAATTTTCAAAGTAGAGAAATGAAGCATGGAAAAGAAACATTAAAAGATTCATTGTTTGGACAATGAAAGGTCAAGTTCAAGTTCGAGTATCTACTGTCTTCGATGACCTTAACGTCGTCCTATGCTCTTGATGCGAATTAAAAATACGTTACATAGCAGCGAATAATTACGATATACAATGGACTTAAAAGTTATTTAATATTGTTGTTATTGCTGATATCAATGTAAAAATCGATTAGGATGTTATCTGCGAATAATAATGCAAATATTGCACTAACCTACGTATTCTGAGTTGAAGCATGCCTTGAGCAGTGCGCATTTTTGATTGTAATATGCGTACGTCGATACATTGCTCCCCGTTGATTGCCTCAATCACATCGCCCACTCGAATACCTTCTCGATCTGCACGACCATCTGGAAGAACCTGCAAATCGATCGGAACACCTGTAATCTTCTGGCTATCGAGTGTTGAAGTGCGTTATAATATTTATATCGACTGAAAGTGTGCAGTAATTCTCGAGGAGGGCATTCATGCACAATCCATAGCCTCTAATCGACTGTTCTGAAATAAATGGAGGATCTAGAGGGAAATTTTCGACGTTCCAACAAGTTAAACGCATTTACGCGATAAGTAAATAGTAGAAAAAAAATCGAAGATTTGAATAACTCTATAGAAATGTGAAACATTGAGGCAGCCAAATAGCAAAATTTTCCTCTCTTCCGGTGTGTTTTTTAATGGCTGAAAAGCACTTATTGCAATACTTTAGACAATTACATATATTAATTGCTACTAAAAACTATCGGTAAGTCGTCAATGAAACACAACAGAAATGTTGATGAGTCAAAAGCTAATTACTCAGTCATCCATCTGAGATTGAAAGTTGCTTAGTTCGCAACATATTATATCATTACATCGAATGCCTACACATTCATCCTATAAAGTTTTACCGGCTTGGTGTTTAGCCGCCTCAATTATAGCTTTGCAAAGGTTTCGCTGATGTTATTGCTCGTGATCATAATCTTTAATAGGTTTCCTCACTATGAGACATTAAAGTAAATAAATAAATAAATAAATAAATAAATATACAAATAAATGTACGAATAAATAAATAAATAAATAGATCAGTAAATCAATAAGTAAATGAGGTGATTAATTTATGAAAGAAATCAGCGATCTAAATCGATGGAAGCGATGTCTCGCAAAATTCAGTGATATGCAAATTTCTGCGAAAAAAATGCACAAAGAAATAGAAACGTTTAAAATGTGCTGCTGATGAGGTCATCAAATGACATTTAGTACTACTGAAAGCGATACGTCTTTTATCGGCGTTTGTATGTATTGATTGTGGAAGTTGATTTGCGCCAACAATAATAAAAGTTTTTTTTGAGGGCAATTTTAATTCGACGATTCACGGCTGTATGAATGAATGAATGATTTCAGTCATTTAAATGACTATAAAAATCTTTATTCCAAAAATGTTTCTTTAATTATCGCGAAAGTAACAAGAAAGAAGCTATTTGAGTGTAGAACAATTCAAATTGCATAGTTATTATTTGCAGTCATAATTTATCACCGAAAATATTCACGAATAATCGTTGAAATCGCAAAGCTTAACGTTTATTGCTCTACAAGAGAATAACTCCCCACTTTTATTTGTTATTTCTCATAGTTGCTAATATCGTTTCTTAGAAATACAATAAAATTGTTTTGCTAAATTCATATGAGAAAGAAAATTGATATAAAATGTGCGAATGACTTTGAAATTCTCCTCATCATTGCAAACGAATCCTAAAAATAACAGAATCAAGATTATCTGAACAGTAAAACACATCACCTCAATAAAAACGATCGAAAGATTGTAGTAATAATATAAAATAGGTTTGTAAAATATGTATGTGTATATTGTTGAATTCGAACAATTAGAGTGCAAAACGTTTAAATAAAAGATGGAGACATTGAGAGATCACCTCATCGTTTATGACATTCAAAATTTTAATACCTGTGCTACAACGATTGTACCATCATTTGTGGTGGCAAAACGAAGTCCCCAAGGTGGTCCACCGAGCAAACACACCGAATCGACCATCCTCATTGCACACGAAAAGAAATTTACGAGTGTGAGACGAAGTAAACGAATGCCTGCAGGTCACTAGCAGGCTATCGTCGGTTGCTTAGTTCGCTTGCCACACACATGACAGCTTCGCACCTTACCACCCCGTTCCTCACACTCTCGCCATTTGTTCGCCAGCTTAAACTCTTCCTTCGCTTCAACTCTTTAGCTCATTTCTGATCATCAATTTTTCTTGAGCGATCGCTCTAGTTGCGGCGAGATCACACCTCAAATCATTCGAAGCGATTCAAATTTGCCGCCATATTTCGCTACCGTAGTCGAACTGCAGGATTATGGGTGCATTTCAATCGTCGGCGTAGTAAATCTCCACGCAAAACGTTGCGCATTGCTTTACTTATTGGGTTTTTTTTTCACTCGGTTTTCGATGGTAAAGTGTGGTTCGATGCCTCTATCGGCAATTCTGGAATATGCAAATATTTCTTTCTGCTTATGCTAGCGAATTAGCTGCTATTTAAATACCTCTTATGTAACCTTGAAATGTGATAGGTTAAAGCAGTCGCACTAGTTGGCTAATGAGTGGTATGGTCCAAAACCTCTATGCGATGCTAATTTAGATGACTTAGGTAAAAACTGTGGACTCGGTTCACTTTTCACCTTTCAACTCATCGTACCGAACGATGGTAATTCGTACACTAAGCCAGAAGTAAATCGGTCGATAGTTGTATTTATTGTCATTTTCATTTGCAAAGTGGTAAATATTACAATACAACCGGAATCTTTTTCAGGTGATATTCAATCATCAGCTTTGAATTCATATGCTCTCGGTTGAATTTTACGTGTTATGTTTGTGTTCGATGGTTTCGATTAGGTGAGTGGTTTGCTCTAAGGTCAGAATTTGTAGAGGATGGTGGAGTCGCGCCGTGCGGTGGGAGGACGCGGCAAAAAGGCATCGCCACCGTTCCTCTCACACGAATTTATCATCCAGAATCATGGTGATATCATGTCCTGTATTCTTATGATCGTTATCGTGGGTCTTCTCTTCCAGGTAATTTTACCCGTTTCGATCAATAAACCAATTGCCACACGCATTGTGATGGGGTTTTTTTGGGTGAACACAATTCATTAAACGTTACATTGATCAACCATTTTTGGCATTGTTTTAGTTCGCACATGTTTATTGCTTACTTCGACAAGGCGGCAGTGAGCATATTTACACGTGGGTGGATCTTTGCAAATCTTAGTGTAGTAATTGTGCTGATCGTCAGAATGGACAACCAGCTATTCTGTGTTATATGGTACGATTGTATAGCAGTATTTGTTTATTCGTTTATTTTTATTTATTAGCAGTATTTGTTTATTCGTTTATTTTTATTTATATCTTATTTTAGCACATAATATGTCGATAAAGCACTCGTTGCAAACAAATCAAAAGAGACTGCGAATGAAACCAACTGTAATCAGCAGTCAATACGTAAAAATGATTGAAATGGGTGTCCCATGAAGTGGGGTAGTATCAAGTAAATGGAAAATATTCGGGTCATATTTCGGGCAATCTAATGCCTTCAGTGTGAAATTTTATTATCAGTGTTCAATATGCCAATGAGTATAGCTTTTGCTGAAATTTCCTACTCACAATATTTTATTTTGTGCTCGTCTTCGTCATATAAGCCTCAAAAGACTCAAAACAACTATCGTTGTGTTAGCGTTCAACCAATAATCGAATGATTTTTATAGGCAACATCCTCATTTGCGAGTATATTTGTTGTACCGCAATATAACGAAACGTTTGCGTTAACCCCAGATTCAGGTATTTCCTCATTAACTTTTCATATTGTTGCTTTTCTTTTCTGTTAGTAATGCATTCATATTTTGAGATGTCTTCGATGAAGAGACCTCTGAAATATGTTTGACGACGTCAAATCTGATATTGTGGTGTTATTAGCTTGTTAGAAGTATCGTATTATGTGCGCACTAGAGTTACAAAAAACTGGTAGCATGTAAAAATGTGCGGGATAGCTTAGTGGTAGCGCAATCGCCCGGCATGCGAGAGGTCTCGGGTTCATCCCCGTTTGCGGATAGAGGATTTCGTTACTTATCAAACAGCAAAATTTTATATACTCTGGCAAAGTATATACTAAACTAGTTACTAGTGTCCAGAGTATATAAAGTTGGACAGAAATCATTTATGAGTATCCACTCACTAAATAAAATCGATGCCATTATTCTCTGTAATCGGCGGTGAGTTTATATTTGCGCGAGATAAGTTTATTTTGATATGAAATCAACTACCAGTTGAATGTGGAAGCTAGTAATCTCATTGCTTTCAAAGCGAAATTAGCCCGATTTGACTTACCGTCCTTGAGGGGAATAGACGGCCAGCCAGTATGCTTTTAATATGTGTGTTATCTCGGTTCAGTCTTTTGTCTTCACTACGACATTTGTGATACTTGAATGCTTTCATTTCTGAATATCGCCAATCTCTTCACATACTATTATGTGTAAAGCAATTAGTATGAATGAATGAATATCTTAGTGCTGTCAGTGTCGTGGAATTAAGTTTTTTTTTTTTTTTTTTTTT
>JAARMF010002691.1:0-16055 GCA_022844705.1 Toxascaris leonina
GAGCGCTGTAATTATTACATTTTATAGACAATTTTCTGACAACGAATTTTCGAGTTTAGGTTGAAATCATGCGGTGTAATTTAATAACATGCCCGAGTGGTGTTATCTTGACAATCTTAGAGTTTCCCATGTGGATTGCTGGTGACCTCAGTTTACACGTAACAACGTTCAGATTATGAGTTACAATAAAGCTGAAATCGGACTGCGTCGCCTCTTTACTTCTTACCATTAGACGTTGGAAACGAATGCTGACCATAAGCATTGCACTGTGTTAAATATTTCGAAATGTTTCACTAAAGAAGAGCCTAAACAGCATTATTTGCATTGCAGAAAACAACCTTAATATTCCTTCACCGACCCTTACTTCGCACAACCTTCCTGGACACTCCAACAGGCTCACCTTCGACATTAGACGATTCAGATCTTCGTTTAACGCATTACAATCCACAGCGCTGCATCGCTGAGAATCCGCTCTTGCAGTACTGAAGGCGCAGAGCAAGTGTTGATCGAGGACGTTTTTCTCCCCTCTTGCGCATTCATTTTCTCGTCTGCACTGAGTACTGATTGGGGGTAACCAGAACCTTCCATTATGACAAAGCGTTGATTGTCGGAAAGCGTCAGAATGGCAGAATCCTTCTGTTCCTCAAGTCCTTCTTCCTTTGTTGTCCTTCATTAACTGAGCGTGAAAAGTGGTGTATCTCACGTGTACTTTGCAAACTTGTTGAATGATATGATCGAAAAAAGAAAAAGAACACAACAGCAAGATTGCTAAAGTTTGGAGCACTGGCCTTTAAATGTGACGATTCTTTAAAACGCAAACTATGTTGCTTGTGTCGTGTGCAAATATCGACTTTTCATATTCAAGTAGTCGCATAGTATTCGATTGATATCATAGATCACTGTGCTCATTCGAGTGGAGCAACGAAATGAAATCGCGCATTTCGCCGACAAAATATTCACCGCATAACTCTTCACTAATGCTGCTTAAAAGTGTAGCATCTCTATTCATCGCTAGAAAAAGGACAACGCTCATCCAAAGGTTTACTTGAATACGTTCGGAGAATGCATTTTGTTTATCGCATAACGCTTGAACAGCTTGGTGCATACATTTGCTGACATACTCGCTCGTTGCACATGTTCACAGCTGAACCAACGTTCCACCTGCAGCAGTCAGACGTTTTAACCCGCTCACTTCGCTTCTACCATCCACTGAACTTCTGAAGTCCTGAATCTACGCCGAATAATCTGCATATATGGATTCTGATTCGTAACGAGCATAAAAAAATATCTTCTTCATCCATACCTTCTAGCACTCGAAAGTGCACCTCTATGAACGAATGAAAAACTGTCGACTGGAGTTGTAAGGTGCTCTCCTTAGACTTTGGCGAAAGATGCGAAAAAAGTGCTGTTGTCTCTGACTTCCAATCCAGTTTCGATGATGAGTCCAGAAAATACTGCAATGTTAAACTGGATCCTCATTATCGAACCAATCAAAGTGTTCAAAACATGTCAACATTTACAACGGATGGCCGCGCGGTATAACGCACATATTTTAAATGATGCCAAAACGAAACTGTGGAAGCCTCATGGATTCACACTGCGATGAAACGCTGAGCGATGAAGCGAATTTGGCAACGCGAACTGAAATCGATTCAAGAGTATACAAATGAGAAGCGCAGGTGTGATCATAGATGGGTACGGCTGTGAATGCAAGCTGCCTTTTCATACCATTTGCAATAGTTGGCTCTGCACTGTTCACTTGATGTGGCTCTGAGCGCATCTTTACCAAACAAGGTGCTATTATAACTTTCGTAGTTGTTGAAGGCATAATTTTCGAGACATATGTGTTTTCTCGCACCTAAAACTTTGCACTTTTTACTCTAGTATACCAAAAACATAAGACCGTTTATCGTATAGAAGCTCGTACTTTACCCTTTATTCTAGGCTTTCTTGTGGTACTTCCAACGCAACCAATTCTGAATGTTGCAGTCTTCATGCCAATTTGAATGTTATTGCTGCTCATTTTTGTACATTGTCTCAGCGTCAAAAGTTCAATGTGCTGTTATAAACATCGAGGCCGATGATGTTCACGGTTGAAAAAATACGGATAGTGTGTGGCCAGACTAAGTAGTAGTGCCGCAGGTAACATGATTTGGGATTACCTGCTCCCTGCTGCTTAACTTGGCGCCGCTTTATGTCATCCTTCATGGCGTTATACCACTTCTAAGGGCTGCACACCGTACTATTAGTTTCACACTTTGCAATGCGGCTAAGATCATTGAACCTTCCTAATATGCATATTCGAATAACACAATTCCTTGACAAAGCAATAAGAGAGGAATGATATGCTTTGCGGAGCTCATGAGAACACTGGAAATCCATAGCAACCTCCAACTAACAAACGGTATACGTCCAACGTTAGAGATAAATAGTTCGAGTTTTGCCTCGGCTCTCAGGCGGACCGAACACAGTTTAAACGCATAGCGTGTATTGCTGCATTACCATCACGCGGAAATATCTAATCTAAGATAAAGGGAGACATATGCCTGTATATCGAAACTGTGCATTCTGGCCACTCGGAAATTGCAAGCTAAATGGATGTTTTATTCACGAATAAGACAAAAGATCTGAGTATGTTAGCAACGTGATTGTGAGCATGCCTATTCATAAGCGTACACTTCTTCTTGGTTTGTTTTCGACGACTGTCACTTAAGCTATATGCAGCGAAAAGTCCTTTAAATTCTATTACTTTCAGCATAGCAACAAGTGCATTTACGAGGCAAACCTATTGAGAATGCAGCAATGTGGTGCATCTTGCAATCCTGCTCACCATATAAGAGAAGAACATCGAATTTTTAATGAACGATTCAAAATAACTTTCTCTAAAATCTTTGTGCATCATCTTTAACCGGTTATATATATATATATATAAACNACGAACAACGCTATTTTGGTAGGAGCGGTCAAGGCTCATATGAAAGGATCTTTCTTGTAAACCTGCCTGTCTAGTGTTCAGCATAGCTTCAAATACCACCAGGATCGTCTGTGGAAGCAGATGAATCTCTTTTTGCCCCACTGCATCGATTAATGTGACATCCATTTGTTGCTATTCTTACTTCTACACCCATACTTCCAGAGGTAGCCACATTTTCATTAAAATTGTAAATTAGGCCTGCTGTGTGCACTTTCCTTCCCGAAACGTTACCGATAAAGTGAAAAGCGTTTGAAAGTGTTGTTAGGGACTGCTGCTCAAGCGATAATTCGTCTAGTCTTTCAACTCGTTCAGAAAAGTTATCATCCGGCAGCCTTTAGATTGCTTTCTCAGTGAAGCACAAATGCAATTTACTGGTGCTTTTCGGTAAACTTTTTACATATGTTGCAGCTATATTTGTATTCAACCTCGAGCACGGTTGTTCGGACGTGGTCATGTTCGAGCTGCACAGATCTGCGCCACTATGTTTACTCGATTATTGCTGTCTGTGCATTTGAAGAATGAATAAATAAGGGACATCATTTAACTTGTTTGACGTATCTTAATCTATTTTTAACAGTAAAGGGGCCACTGCTATTCTATTACTTCATAATCGTTCGCTTCTAACTTATTTCGAAATGCCGTCTTCTTGATGGAGTAGATTCTAGCCAAAACTGAGAGCACCAATTATTCCAAAAAAAAAAAAGCAAGATAGTAGAGTGTAAGATCCCCCAAAAATGTAAAACCTGTCATGATCGGCTTCGTTCGTGCGCAAACGATATATGCCAATAAGGTGCCGTGACTTCAGGAGGATAGAGCAATAATGCTTTAAAATGTACTCCTATTTTCGACTCTCGAACTGTATCACATGGCATGTGACACTGTCACGTGATATAGTGCGAGAGTCGGCGATGATGAAAGACACCACTTATAGCTGTCGAAACATCAAATGCGGTTTTATAACGGTAAGTCAAAAATCGTTGACAACGTTCCATTAAAGTCGCAGCAACTCATGTGTTAATATTAATTCGCTTTCCTGCAACGATCATGCAACAAAATTGTCGATGAGGCGCCATCGCTCTTCACATTCATTTCTTCCATTCGGCCTTTCCTTTCTCTTTTTCCTGCAAAATTTTTGGAATTGTTGGCAAGTTCTGATGTCATGTATTTTGAAGAATAGCGACATACGTATGCAATAGTGAGTCAAGAATTAATCATCGAACGCTGAATATCAGAGCAGCAAATTGGAAAACAGGAAAATCATGCAAAGGAGTGCTCCAAAAGGCTTTTGATTTTGACAAGGCATAGACGTACGGACCACGTTAAACACTGTATATCGTGGAACAAAATAAAGTTGCTCAAGTAGTGGGTATGGCGAGATGAAGAGGCAAGAGCTGGATTTCCTTATCTGCGGCGGAAGTAAGAGCGAGCTGTCGCGCTGTTTCGTGGGATGTCAGAGAATTAATTGCGAGGATAATTCGGTTTTTGCTTGCGAATATTTCCCTTGTTTCGTTCTAGTTCAAATTCCTGCATGTCATGTACGTTGTTGACTATACGTTGTGTTCGTTCTTCAAGCATTTTCATTCTTCGCATTTTCTTCAGTGTTTCTTTTGTAACTCAAGTGTGTGTGAAAAAAGCGCATCCGAACATTTTGTTTACGTCGGTAATTGTTAAAAAACGCGTCTTGATCGTGACGAGTACATTTTTTGCAGAAGACAAGAATCGATGCTCATTTTCAACAGATATCAGTGCTAGCGGTCATGTAAGATTGTTAGAAAAGCTTCCTGAAGGAATTTCCGAAATTTTTTCTTCAGATTTTCGAACGCGATGGCTGCACACAACATTTGCACCGAAATTTTCGTCTTGGCTTTTTTCCTGCCCTCCCAATGCTCTCTTCATTGTTATGCAGTTGATGAAATCATTATTGCTGCTCATTTGCAATTCTTATGTACCTCTCTGCTGCTTAATCGTGAGCTCTGAAAAGTGAAAATATGCAGTCCTTTTGTATGAGCATCAATACGATTTCAAATTACCGTGCTGTCATCAAAAATTGCTGGTTAAAGGAAATCAGTTTCAGAGAATAAACCATCTTTTTCCGTCTCAAGCGTACGAATTGTTTGCATATAAATACAGCTGATTAAGCTGCATTCACACGGTAACAATTCGTAAGCTTCCGATCCATCATGTTCTGACCCATCCGATCTAAATGGATCCATCATTCGCTATCAGATGCTCCAGTCCTATACTATCTTATTGTTGCCTTGTTATTCGGTGGTGGGGCCGAATGATGCAAAACATTAGCAGTTACGTGCGCCCCAAATAACTGCTCAAACTCTACCGCACTGTGGCAGTCATCGAACAAAACAGCGAGTCAGGTGGGCGATTCATAAATTCGCCGACGCCACTCTACGCTCTTTCTTTCGGCAACATAATAAAAATTAAACAACAGTTCAAAGCCCATTGGCTGCACAACTGCAACTTACTGATTCGCCGAAGCATTATCTAAATCTAGGACTTCGAGGTGGAAATGTTCCCTTTCGAGTGAGCATGGTCGTGGTGCTTTTTGATTAACGCGTCTTTGTTTCACACATCTTCCTGCATGATGAGGTTGAGCGATATGGTGATTGGTTTCCTGGGATTTATGTAGGTCTTCCCGGATTAAAAAATTTCAGAGTCATATCTCTTCGATCAACTTTGTCGCAATCTTCGGGATGCCGTGGCGCTACAAAGAGAGCACAGCGAGGAGCTGTTGCCACAATATGACTTGTGGATTCTTCTAAGTAAAATCATTACTCTTGTATTTGAAGTCTTCCAAACTCATTCGTCATTGAGTTCGCAGAACATAAGCTGGTGACTTATGTCATAAGGTCTAGAAAAATCAAAAATGCGATGTGGGTGGGGCAACCATTGCACTCTTGCAAATGTTTCCGCCGGGAGGAATCATTTTCGTTTGACCGTTTAAAAGTGAATACGGTTAATTGTGGCGACATTATATTGTATGTTATGTCATGCTTCGCCAAAGAAATTAAAGCTGCTTGAGCATATCAGATACGATGTTTCAATTATTATCTTAAGATTTTTTGATTTCACTTTTTCGCATGCACAAACAAAGAACGCTTTGCTTTATTGCAGAACAGACCTCTTCGAGGGCGAATTTCTTCGTGTCGACATTTTTAAGATTCGTTCGGAAATCGACCTTCTGTTGATCTTTCTTCTTGAGTTTATCGAACCTAAGAAAGAACAATTACAATCACTTCAGAGTGAGAGAGTATAATGAGAACTAATTTGTTGATATGGTGTCCATATTTGAGAGTTTTTGGCAAGATTTAAAAGAAAAAAAACTTACTTGCTATCCGTCTTCGACACTTTTTTTAGCGTTGGCTTCACACTGAAAGTAAATAAAATCATCAGTTAGATAGCTTTGTGGGTGTAATTATTAGTGTATATCGAAACGTTTGGATGATTGTAAGACTTCAGCAGCTGATGCACCTTTTCTTTTCATTGGCTTAACGGCAAAGTATATTCGAGTAGAGCTGCAGCTTGCAAAAAAATGCACGACGCTTCATATTTGGCTCAAGGCTTGAAGCAGTTAAGTTTCCAGCGACAAACTGAGAAGAATAATTTAGCGACGAGATCAGCATGTCAAAATTAATCACACACAATTTGCCTCGAAGATCGTTGACAGCGATGGTCAACTCATTGATTTCGAAGTCCTTCTGGCGAACGGTGTAGTTGATATCGTAATGCTCGCTTTCAAGCTGCATAAGTCTCGCTGCCATATCTTTTGCTATCTGTTCGAGCTCACCTAAATTGAATTATGGTCACCGTACGCTTGAAGCATATGCTGATCCGTACCCACCTGGGTTATATATCATTTCAGTTTGCATACCGGTGTGAATGACAAATTGCGCCATTTCGCTTCCAGAAAGTTTCAGGGTGTTGGCGAATAAGCTCAATACAGCGGTGTGAAATTTGAGAAGAAGGGGTTTAATACATTTTAAAAGAACTAGAAAAAGTATGAAAGAAGACGTGGGGCATGTTGTTAGCAGCTTATAGCGACTTGTTCGTTTCATGTGAGGAATATGGCAAATAGCAAGCACATCAAACCGTGCTCGTGAAGCTGTTTAACTCGTTTCTTTAGAGACTTGCTAGACCGCACTTTTAAAAAAGCGATTATGCTTTACGACTACACTATCGGTTCTTGAGCCCGATAACGGATGGTCGGGAAATATAACTGTGACCACTCTTCCATGAATCACAGTGAAAGTGAAGATTTGACTTGTCGTTTGTGATTCTCAGTGACACATCCGATACGAAGCAGCGATCAACCCAAGGCAAGGAGCAACTTGAGAGTTCATTTATCGTGTCAGACTGCCACGTAGATATCAAAACTAGTGGCTACAAGCACGGAAGCTTTTGACCGGATGAGGGCTTTTCCAAGCGCACCCATCTAACCTTAACAATCGCATAAATAGTCAACTAATTATTGAACATGGCCCACTCATATTCCACTTGATCTGAATGTTGATCCAAATTCTTATAGAAGATTGTTTGGGGCTATTGAAGCGGCCATATGACAGAGATGTATAAGTGCTGCAGATTTTTGGCACAGTTCAATGAATATAAATGTCTTCAGCACCTTTTGGAGTCAGTGAGTCAATTCAAAACTTAAGATGGAAGGTTCTCTTATGGTGCAGATAGAGGTATCAAATTTTGCCAGTTTAGGTTTGGTGGTTCCCGTGTTTGAACAGATCAGCTAAATGGTAGACAGATGTGGGTGTAAATGTACAAAGGAGGAAATCTGATTGTCGCATAATGCAGTTCTTGCAACTTTGCTGCAACTTGTAGAAAAAAGCAACACTGCACGTTGGTGTAACTTGCCAGTCGACAGGTTTTTTTGGCCAAGAAAATCTGTGGCTCACATAGAACTGATCTATAGGAGAAAAAATGTCATTTGCGGATTTTGTTGTGTCATTCGTTTGTGAATCACTCATAAAGAAGGCGTAACAAATCCGAGGACCGGCTGCAGGTCTATGAACAGATTACCACCTTCAAATTTCAGCACTTATCTTTTCATCCTCTTCGCTCTATAATTCATCCGATTGTTCTGAAAACGCAGGCGCGAAGGCGCACGGATGACGTATTGACGTGATGCGCTTTTGTTAAAACTTGCAGAGAACACGTAAGGCAGCAACCGTCGTGGCGCATCTCACTTTATTTCCATGAAATGATCCGGAAGATCTTAGATAGTGCTATGCGCACCAGCCTTAACGGCACTAGACTTCGGCAAGCTGCCACAATGGAACTCTCTTTCGATGCGAAACCTCCTCATTTGCTAGGGAGGTTTAACTAACTCATCATGTTAATGCCATTCTTGGCATTGTTCTCGAACGCACAGATTCTGTTATCTATGAAAGACGTCGTGCGCGGCACTGCTCCACAGCCCTCTTTTGTCAGAAGCCAGAAAGTGCCTAGGCGAAAAGGATGATTGTTAACTGCAACGGTGCTACCAACGAACTTCCGAAGCCATCAAAATCCTTTTCCAACATTAATTTCTAAACGAAACAACACAGAATTCAGACCAGCTAACCATCGTCAGCAGTGTCGAGATCTGGTAGAGGAATTATTCTTTCTTGCAAGATGCGTTGTCGTTCTTGCTCTTTCAACATTTGCTGTTGCTTTAGATCCTCAGCTGCTTTCATCATAAGCAGCTTCTGAAAATAGACCATTGAAATCGATGCCAAAATAGCACACTCTTACTCTTCATATCGATATTTCATTTTGTAGCAGATTCGCTTCCTGCTTGCGTAATATTCGGAATCAGGGAGTGAAAAAATAATACTTACGCGAAGCTTCTTCTTTCGTTCAGGCGTCAGAAAGCCCTTTTTGGCTTTCTTCGCCCTGCCAGCTTCCTCCAAGCGACGACGCACTTCCGCCTTCTTTCGCTCGCGTTCTGCAGCCGCTTTTTTTGTCTAAAACTTCTGCAGTTCGTAGTTATAGAAAATTCACGAAAAAGTGCAGTGGAAAATAATGACATTCATCAGTCCATGCATAGCTTCACGCTTCACGCTTTCAAAGATTGCTAATTCCATATGATGCAGATGAAAAGTTGATGAATTCTGTTTTTTTAAGTGCTTATATACTTTTGTAAGCTTATAAGAGGCTCCAGAACTATCCACCGAATAAGCTCTTTATTACCAGGTGTTCACTTGCATCTATTGAACTTGTTCTTATCTCCGTTGCAATGATAAAACTACAGTAGCAAATACCATGGTCTATTTATAGTGTATCGAAGCGATTTCCATTGCTTAGGTAAGTTGATGTGCTTTCCAGCCTCCCAAAAGAATACGGTATATGCAGAAAAAAACTCACGTCGTCATCATCTTCGTCGTCTCCCATTGGTCCGTTCCAGCGGGTATTTTCTTCTTCTTCAGGGCAGAGTGGAGCTTCCTTATCACTGTCCATTCTGAAAAAAAACTTTTGTTCACGTACACAAAATTGGCTTGAAATTATGACTCTCGCCACAATTTTTGTAACTTTTGTAGGAGGCAAATACCATTACGAAAGGAGGGCAAGATAAAAAAAAGAAAACAAAGTGCGACTGAGTTCTATATCCGTTCTGCTTCGGGTTTCTCATTGCTTTCGGTGGTGCAAAATGCCGAGAGCACTGGATCAACCAAAAAAACATTTGCTGAAGATTACATTCCGCAACGATATGATCCAAACTTTTCCAAGCTCTTGCCTCTGAGAGGACCAACGCACCTTTAATAACCGTGACGAATGCTTAAAACATTCGTTTGCTAAAGCTACCTGAGATGGCAACAAACAGCCATATGAAACATATCAGCGCTTTTTAGGTAAAAAGAGTTCAAAGTCAAATTAAGGGATATTAAGGCGGACACATTACGGGGATACTTCTGGGAATATATATAAAAAGCAGAAAAGCGAAAGAAAGAGAGAGAGATGGAGGGGGAGTTTGGGGAAACTTCTTAGAGAGAAGATGAATATGAATGTGAAGCTATAGAGAACTGTGCGGTTTTATGTTTTAAAACCAGCTGTTCCAATTGAACGACGAACGAATGAAATTTGTTGCATGAAAATTAAGTTGTTTTCTAAGCGATGATGGATTCTATGAATATGCTCCATTGAAATGATGAAGGTGAGCATCCCGTTTTTACTAAAAGTGGAGCGATTATTTTCAATTGCACAAAAATCGTAACGTCTTTTAAGGGATGGATACTGTGAGTAACAGTTGATGGGCTCGAGAAATGTTGAGCTGATACGAAGCTACAGCTAGCAGGAATCGATGATAACACGATAGGTGATTAGGAACGAGTTAACTTGTCGAGAGAAATTGTTCATCGATGAACAGGTCTCACTGAAAGCGTAGCAGCCTGGCTGCGCGGATAAATGCATTGACGCAGTGCAACAAACTTCAACAATGCAAACCAGTCGCATGTTTGCGTTGCTTCGAGATCAGCTTGAGCCCTTGCTCGACCTGCCTGCCGCTGTATACTCATCGAGTGCCACTCAGAGTCAATATCCAAATGGCTTCCACCCACGCCTAGGTAATGCTTGTTGCTCTGAAGTAGTCACTTGCAGTTTCCTCTCCATACGAACTTTCATAACAGTCCACTTCAATTTCGACATGCTTCACTATGTGGTGAAACTTTTCGTTCTCATCCCTCAGTTAGGCGACGCATATTTCCATTTAAAAATTCAAAGCCGTCGTTTAAAAAAGTGCTAGGAGACCTCTAGAAGCAAAATTTTCTTAGCATAACGTTGAAAACATTTGTCAAAAATTCCTCCTCGAAGATAATTAAGACCTCAGTTCGATCGAAATTGACCAACCCTGATCTAAGAACGATTATAGTTCAATATATAAAACTGGGTATAAGTTATCGCAGTTTTATTCAGTGAGTAATAATTGTTACGGAGACAACAATATTATTCTGACCATGATGCCTTCTTCGGAACGGAGTGACAATCCTAGAAAGTGCAAAAGAAGCTCTTAAAAACTGAAAGTCAAGAGTGACGAGAAATTTTCCCATCTAAATTCTTTTAATAAACTAAAGCCAGTTGGTAGAATAGTTGCCGATCTAAGTGGATCTCGCTTTCAGCTTGCATTGGCTAACTCAGCTACCGATGAGAAAGCGTGCTACAAAGCACTGGCACTAGGCTTGTTCGCTTATTAAGTCTCAATTCATTAGCAACTATATTTTGCGCAGCGCTAGCGCATGCGTAGCCAAGCGCCCATAAAACACAACATTTCTGCAGCTTTCTGCGCAATTTTATTGCTTAGTGCTTTTTTCAGACAACGATAATCTCCCCATTTATAAGCGCTTCACGTATACAAATACAAAAGGATTGATGAAGTAATCGTCATCCAATTAAGTCAGGTAAACCAACAAAGGTGTTGTTCACAAAGTGTTCACTTTTCGATTTTACAAATCATCCAAAGGAATTTTACAAATCGCAACCAGAAAATTACAAATCATTTTACAAATGCTTTGTAATTTTCTGGTTGCAGCGTTTTCGAAGAACCTATCCGATCTGCGGATTTTCTGTGAAGACCATTTGTTTCATATTCAATTTTGAAACACATTTTGATTTCTCGATTGAATCGCTCCATAACAAACTCCCCTGAACAGCTGGTGGTTTATAAACAGTCGTCCATGAGAAGTGAACATGAACAGTTCAAAACTACCGGTGCTAATAACGAGGAGGAAGTCTGGTGTCGAAGCAGGTACAAAAAATAGCTTCATTAGGAACCAACGAATTTCATTTCCCAGATATGTGTTCTGATAAAAATGCATAACTGAATTGGTCATCCCGATTGAAGTAAAATGATTGCGTCGAATGCTAATTGCCATTTGTTTTTTCCCACCAGTCGCATTCTTCATAACTCTTTTATTGAAATTAGTGTTCATTGTTACCGAGTGTTTCGCCAGTGCCTCTTCAATTGAATGCAATGTGAGTGGCAGCCATAAGATCATATGTTAAATTGCCAGTTTTTGTTGTGTCTTGTACTAGCACTTTTCTCCTCTTTCTAGCGATCTAATACAAGCTGTCTATAAGTGTTTCAATATGCAGGCAAAATAAGGAAGTGGAGTAGAAAATTGTACTTGAAGAATGCTCATACCATTCGGATAGCATAAGATCAAGCGCTCCTGTGCTATGCGCATTGTCATCAAGAACGAAAAGAACGTTTATTATTTAACGTTTATTGATATTGAAGTCATAGGTCATTTGCGACATATTATACAAAACTTTCAAATCGTAACATTGGAATCCAAAATGCATCATCTCATCGAAAACGAACCCCACATATTTGCATATCAAAGAGAATGAACGTTAAAATGCTAATTTGGCTCACTGGTCAGTCGGGCTAAACATCACAAACGGAACGAGATCATTGGAATGGCTATCATCCGCAAGAGCAAACTTGGAAAACTGCAGTGCAAATGTGAACTGAGAATGACCGCCAAGTCGCTGTAGTTGATAGCTAAAATGTCATCCATGGAAGGCGCTTCGAAAAGAAGATGATAAAGGACATTTGCGTCCATATTAAAGTTTCATTTCTCTATTCTGAAGAACAACTTCTATGCTTAACATGCTTCCAGCAAATGCGGATGATCATTCGCAGCAAGTGAAGAGTAGAAGCTCATTTGGAACCACACAAAGCATTCCTCCGCGCCTCTGATTATATGATGAGTGGCAAACACCTTGAAGATTTAAGAACTCTAAAAATGAAAGCGACGGTAGAATATCGTTACAGCTGTCGGAGATGTGCTCAGCGAATGAATTAGAATATCATACCACAAGTGGGGCGTTCTTGATCTCTCTAAGCAGTCATTCCTTTTGATTTCGACTGTTCAGTGGGTAGGAATCAGCCAACGAGAAGAATAGATTCTCTTCAACAGGAGGTTATTCGTTTATAGTGGAGGCGCACGACGAAAGCTGGATGTGAATAAGATGAGCAAATAGTTTTACAAAGGAAACACTTGAATTATTTTTCACGTAGACGATGCAAAATGTGGGGATTGCGACCACCTATATCTCTCCTCAATCCGACAAACGGAATGTGCTGTGTTCATTTAAAAAAGAAACTGTCTTACTAATATTAGTTCAAATTATGAGACAGGTATGCGACGCGTTAATCTGAATGGAACAGTGATTTTCAAACGGTGATTTCTAGAACTACAGGTGTTCAACCCTTGATACTTAAGAGCCGAGTCTGGGCCTCACAAATCCGAAAACGCTGAGAAGAAGTAGCTGTAATATGTGACGGTCAAACATTGAAATAAACATTAAAAATTGCGCACTTTTTGTTTATTTGTCGAGGCAGATTGCTACATACAAAGAATAATCCTCTATCATAGCAACAACAAAATTGAATCCTTCAAAAACAGTAAAGGCGTCAATGAAAGAGGAGCATTTGCGTTACCGCAACAGTGCGTCATTCAATGATCGACAGCGACAACGCTGATGAAATATCGCAGCTATTTGGGACTCCTGCTTCTTGGACTGAGTGTGAACGGCGGTACGGTAAGCGATACAGCTGGTGCGCTCTGGCGTCTCTTACGCAGTTTCTCGAACGCATTCGGATCGGGACTACCACTGCTATCAAATGCGGGTGAGTTTCGTCGTGACCACGGATTCTTGGTATGTTGCATCAAAGTATGCGAATACTTGCTTATGCTCATTCGAGCGCGCTTTGATGCTTCGAAAGCCTTAAATCGTCTTTCATAACATGGATGTCGAATTCACAGAGCAGCGCAAATCTCATTGAAATACGACAAATTTAAAATCTTGTGCAATCTAAAAGGATATATTGTGCTACAATTCCATGAAATTTGGAGCATAGAGAACAGTTGAATCACTCTGCATATTCTTCGTGTATTTCGTTGCAGCATAGTCTTTGAGAAAGGGATTGGATTTAGTGATGCATCACGCCTAATAATTGAGATATGTTTGCTGGTGAACTGACCTTCTCGCGAATCTCCTCTTGCAGAATGAAGTAACACATCGAGAACAAAACGACACCCATGACAATGAAAAACGTATTTACAAGAATAATTTTCGGTTCGGCAGGGAAAATATCGCCGAATCCTGCAAAACGAGTGATGATAAACGAGAAAAAAGTTGCAGCTCTAGTGTGCACCACAGTTTTTCATTTTTGTGAATGTTTTATACGATTTGATTGACAAAAAAAAAGAAGCACGAGATTGATGTGACATACGCACTGAGAATTTTTTCATTCACAAACTGATCAGTGGAGCACAATTACCACGCAAAACTTCGCGAAAATTTCTTCGAGACGGTTCAAGTATTAATATGGATGTGATAAACAATGCTTCTTCTTTTGTGGAATTTGCATGAGATGTCGTATTCCATAGGTGAGTTTATGTTTGAAGCACGAATACAATGGATGTGCTAAGCTCTTCAGGAGATCTATCTTATTCAGCGATGAGCATGCGTTTCACATATAAGGATGAATTTTCAACGAGAACTCACCAATGAGAGCAACACTATTAAATAGGAAATAAAATGCCGTGAAATAATCCCAGTCAGTCATAATGGCGAAAACACCACTTATTGCCAGCAGATATACAATAAACACTGCGACACCGGCGATAAACACCCTGGAAGGGTTGGATGGGTAGTGTTGATCAACGAAACAAATCATGTGCAGATGGGAGTGACGGGGTTATCCTTGGCAAACGGAACGAGAAGGCAATCAGACTGAACCATTTCTGAATGAATACTTTTCTTCATTCAACTCACCTCGAGCAACAGGCAGACAACAATTATTCAAATGAGCAATTTAAAATGAAGCATTAAGATGATTTCACTTCCAAGCTTCTCAGGAATAGAAGCAGAATATGCATTGATAACGGAGAGACAAATTTAGAAGACGAGTGGGCTCATGTCTATTGAACTCTACCAAAGAAGCTTCGGCTGTGAAGACAAGAAATCAGTGTTGTAAACGTTTCCTTAAAAGTTTAGTTCTCAGAAAATTATTCCTTTATTAAATGTCAAGCAAATCAAGGACACCTTTTTGACTGCTGGCATGAGAAAAATTTCTGAACCATGATGCGATTTCTTTCGATACTCGAAATAGCGTAACAATTGCCAGACATCTTTTTCTTCATTTTAGACCGTTTTCGTGTGGAGCGGTGAGGCTGCTTTTTAAAATCTTTACGAATATTGGAATCGTTCTATATGATCCGCCGTTATATTGTAGTCAGGAAGCAGAAATGTGGGAAGTAAATATTAGAAACTGAATGATCAAACAAAACGATATCTTGAAAAAAGTTATTCCGAACCTTCCACCCCTTTTCGCTCGCCTCCTCACCCCACCTCCAAAAAATACCAGAAGTTTCATTGTAATCATACTTCGCGAAAATGAAGAAGAATTCGGAATGAATCGATCAGATTGCTCGGGAAAGGGTGCGCATAAAAACGGGGCTAAAGAAGAGGGCAAACAATTCTGAATCCCAAGTGCCAAATAAGCGAAATCTCGGCAGAAGAATTAGATGGCGACGCCCACTTGTTTGTTTCGTTTTGGTTGCATCCGTTCCAATTGTTCTGGATTGGTTACTTATTTGCCCTCGTTATTGGAATAAAGGTGCATAAAGTTTGGTTTAACGATCAAACAAGGCTGCCATTTGCGCTGGCTCTTCTTTAAGGTCGGAACTTAGATTAGTTCTCATTGAATGGAAAATATCAGCCGGTCGATGTTTTTCGATAGCGATCAAAATTAGCCTCTTAACTGCGTTCGATTAGAAACTGATCATCATTTTTTAAATGCAGTCGGCTTGAACCGATTTCCAGTTGTCATCTAAGACTTTCGGTCGATTATCGACCGAAGGAAATTTTGGTCGGTCCCATCAATATGTCATGATGAATATGAAAGGAATCTCTAATAATGAGACAAGAGCACATGAATTGAGGGGACCGTTGGAAAACCCGTTGTGACCAATGCCACTAAAAGACATGTTAACAGCCGATTGACATCTCTGGCACAGGTGAAGTGGTGATTCAGCGAAAGGAGGGGTAAGAGGAGGGGGGGGGGGGGGGG
>JAARMF010002692.1:0-10627 GCA_022844705.1 Toxascaris leonina
TTCCATCGTGAGTTTTCGCGCACGAGTGTGCCATTCGCTCTCCCGCTCTGGTCATTGATGCTGGATGTTGCAGTTAACAACGACTTATATTAGCATAAACATGATGTTGTCATAATAGGATAGCAAAACTGCATTAGTGCACCGCTTCACCGCCACTGAAATTGCTTTCGTCTTTTAGTTCTCGAAAGGAGAGCAATGTTTGTCAAAGCAGAAGGAACAGATGGTGGTGGAACGCCTGTTCGAGATGAAACAAATTGTTTATGTGATTTCGCAAAAATCGGGAAGTAAAAATGATGGAAACAATTGCAGCGATCAGATGGCAACATTTTGCCGCTGGCGCTTCCATCACCAACCACTAAATGAGAGTAATAAACAGTTAAACAGTTTTGTCAATTCCTCTCAATTTTTTCGCCATTATGAGGCGGTTTTGCTATGCTGTCACGTGGCTTTCATTGTCACTTCGATCGACAGTGATCTTTTTTAAGTTCCGCGCTTCCTTCCCAATATTTTCAAAATTAATTCCGAATGATTTGCGATCTCCACATTTGATCTCTCCAGTAGAAGAAGCACAGCCGGAACCCTCTTGCTGCTTCTGCCGTTGGCAATAACACCAGGTGGAGATATGTGAGCTAAAATCTCGCACCTCCTGAGTGGCACAAAGGTCATTTCTTTTCATTCTTCAGCAAGGTATGGCGTGAAAAATTGAGCCCCTAAATGGTTAGCGCCATGCCGACAGAGCAGCCATGTCTAAAGTCGCGGCTACGCGAAGACGCATATTATGGACACAGCGATACCACGGCATCCCTACCGCAACCCGGTAAAGGGTTCGCTTTTGTGACCCGAGCTCACCGCCGCTGGCTTGTTGTCAGAACCACTAAAACATCGTTACCACTCGTCCATCACTCGTCAAAAGCTCACATAGCATGACCAACCCCCGACTCACTCAGTCACACCTCTTTACCTTTGCAGAATGGAAGTACAGCATTCGTTTGAAACCCCCCGCACCCTAGTCCAAGCCATTGCTGCTCTCAGGAAGCACCGTCACCTGAGTCTCCAACTTCTAGGACTTTAGGGAAACGAAAATAATGGCCCTGCCAAAGTAAGGAATATAGCGATTCCATTCGGAACACATGCTGAGAACCCTGCCATCCTCCATTACTGCGTGATGATTCAGCCACTTTGCCGTGAATACTATGGAGTACCACATGCGTATATATAAATTAGCACTGTAGCTTCGAAATCTCCTAATTTTCTTACTACGAACACCAATTAAATGGGCTAGTTCTGCCTCTAGATCTTCCAGATATTTCACTGATCATCACATCCATAAAAGCTAACGATGAAATTTATTTCCCACTTTTCCTATGCCTCCTACTACGCAAGGTTTCTCATATATTTCGGGTTTTGATTATCGCAGTGAGCTGTTTAAAGTGTTGTGGGAATGGTTTTGGCGGTGTGTTCTCTCCAACCCTAATCCCCCATCTGCAATAGGAACCCAACAATTGGAACCCTCTAATTCGCGAAATTCGTCTGATGGGTTCAAGATTCGCAAATGAAAAAAGAATACTTAGGAGCTGTCAAGAAAATCTGTTATTCAAAACTTACATTCAGACAGCACACGATGGAAGATAATTTTTTGAGGTCCCAAGTGTCTAGTACATCACGTTTGAGAGAGTATTAATTTCACTATAACTGAATGCTATCACTGATGTGAATATCTTCGACAGCAATCGAACACTGATTGGGCAAATTCGTGCTCACAACAAGTTGTGGATTGGAATATCGCTTGTGAGATCGCCGTCAAATGTATTCTAATAAATCACAGAGAATTGTTCAAGCGTGTGTGTTTACGAACAACGACCACAATCGTCACTGTTTCTGCATTCATTCTTCCGATATGATTGTTTTCGTTGAAGGTTTTTGCTGTGTGAATACAATTGACAGGAAGTAAAGTTTAGTGTTGCACTGCACAAAATGCTCCAGAAAGGATGTGCCCTGTTTCATATGAGAGAGAACATGAGCAAAATTTTTGGTAGTGATTTTATTGCTTATCTGTGCTAATAGTGGTTGGGGTGGTAGTAACAGAGATATCGATGGTGAAATGAAAGGTAGTCGCCACTTTCAATGATTTAATTGCCTTCAATAATTTAGGACGATAGTAAATAGTGATTAAGAAAACATATCTTGCAAACCTCATAACATATCCGAACATCTAAGTGTTCAACGTCACTGCAAAGAGGTTAAAAAAAGTGAAATACAAGTACAGACAGTAGGTTGACTTTTATGTTAAACTCAATACGCTTCGAAATCTGAAGCTCCAAAACGTGCATATTTTAAGTGTAATAACTGGATGGAATGTAATGAAGTGGCTTTGCAAGCAATGAGTGCATTATGCGAATACTTGCGTATAACGGAACTAAATGACAGAGAAGCGAATAAGGATGGTGTCGTAATATTTTTGACAATCGATCTACTCGATTTGTGACCTCTTACACACGACTGCCGAAGGCAACCGTAAAAGAGTTTGGCTATGTCAATGCTCCATGGGTTGCCATATTGGTTAACCTTTCATATAGGCACCACTGCTAAAATGCCTAATATTCCTTCAATTCTTCAGTTTTCAGCAGGATGTAATAAACGAATCGGTAACGATCTTCGGTTCAACTACCTGTGAAGAATATGGTTCCTCGGAAACGATCGCTTGTGACGAGTCTGCACGGAATTTTGTATCACTGTTATGCAATATTGGTGTATCGTATTTATCGAGCTTCTGCTATGTGTGATTAAATGCTGAACGGCTTTTCCGCTTGAAAGTCTCATTTAAGTGCTTGCGCCGAAAGTGCCTGAACTTTTTTGTCTGAACTGAACTGGAACTTTTTGCACATTTCTGAAAAATCTACTTTCGTGCAGCTGTTACATAGGAGATACTTTCTCAAATCTCAAAACTGCCATTTGCTCGTAGTCACGCACCACTAACTTCACGTCTCATCAACTCTGCTTGGTTTCCATCTCCTCCTTTCTAGTTCCAAATCTTCCGCATTGATATGATTTGAGAAAATGCCTCAGATATAATCCTTTACAATCCTTTGAAAATTTGACTTACTCCATTTCTACTGCGTTGATGTGTCACGTTTTAACAATCCTAATAAGAAAACGAGAAAAANATATTTAATGAGTGTTTCATTTCTTCGCTATCAGAAGAGAACCATATTTATGGGGAAACCTTCTTCATATATATCCGAAATAACTAAAAATTAATAACCAAACGCAAATCCTAGACAGCAGATCACGGACAGGGCAGGAGATGGAAAAGGCAATATTCCCGTATGACTATCCATTTGAATTTCGAGGTTTCACATCGGTGAGGGTTTTCTTTTCGTTCAACGGATTTGAAAAGTAATGTTGGACAAACCGTTTATTTCAGAGTCGATCGTATTGACATTTTTGACGGCTTTAGGACGCCAAATCAGCGGAACCATAAGCAAATGACTGGAACGGCGCTCAATGATCTTTCGGATTTGGAGATTGGGGCAACCGAAATTGATCTGAGTTTATTAAACTGACGTTCTGAATGCGGAGGTAATGCGGAATGAAAGCTTCAGAGAGCAGGAAGCCCGATTTTAGACCATCTGAGCCAATTTAATATACTCATCCAAAAGTGGATCTGCTACACACATTCAGCACAAGTGGTTGATGTTTGTATGGCTTTCTGTGTTCATTGAGTGCAACGTGATAACGAATGCAGTAACTCTGCTCAAAGCAGTACTGCACAAGGAAATACCCTGAAGATAATTAAGCACATTCATTATCGGCTTTTACTTTTCATCACAATTATTTGCTGCCATCTTATTGCTGATTTGAATGCGTCATAACGAAATGCTCGTTAGGCGAACGGGCTAACGAGTGGAGAGATCGCCGTCACCCTCAACAAGATCTTCAGCCCAATTCTTGACTAGGAAATACATTTTCAAGGTCGTTTTCATTTTCACTTCATTATTTCAGCCGTTCTCTCGATACCTCTAAGAACCGCTAACCTGATCTTTGTTCTTTTCGTTTCTCATTCGCAACCGATAGAATGTGTTCCTATTAAAAAACACTCATCAATTAGTTGCATGAGCTGCCAAAAATTTAATTCCTTCAAAGGTCTGATCATTGGCGAAACTATCGAAGAGTTGAATTCATAGTAATCTGCCATTTCGAACAATAGCGGTCGTCTGCAATCGCAGGGTGAGTTCATTTCTATTTCGAATCAAGTTTTCTCCAAAATTCTTAGTGAGCNCGCAGGGTGAGTTCATTTCTATTTCGCATCGAGTTTTCTCCAAAATTCTTAGTGAGCATTTAAGAAAATAGCAGTTGATTCTTGAAGCAGTGAAATCCTCCACTAAATCATTGGAGGAAAGTTATACATCCGTCGGGAGCAAATTTGAACACAACGATGATTAAATTTTTGTCGCTGATGGCTCTATATTACACGTCGATGCCATTACGGACATTCTTTTTTAATAGTAATCAAGATGATCTCTTTTTCTATTCCGACTTCGAACATTTTTGGGTCCAAAATCAAAGTAGTTTTTACTATCTTGTACAGCGCCGATTGCATAGAACTGCAATTTTCCTCATATTCTGAAAGTTGGCATCTATGAGAATCAAATAGATCTGAGGAGGCATGCTAATATAGTCACAGCCGTTGTGCAATAACTGATATTTCACCTCGAAGAATAATATACTATATAGTTAAGACGATTATATAGTCAACATCACTCGAGATCAGGAGACTGTTGTGTTTGAATAGTTTATTCAATAAAACAGTTTTGAGTACTTCAAATGACGTCACAACGTTGTGACGGCATCTCATCCCTCTATCCATTGCGCTATAATAAAGAGTCACTGTTAGCATCTCATGATGTCGATACGTTGGAGAGGGCTCGTTTGTTCTTCATAACCTTATTCTCTCAAGATAAGCAAGAATGTTTATTGACTGACAATCATAGAAAGCTGGATGTGAATAATGAATAACTCATATAGATAATATGTGAAGCATTGTTGAAGGCACTGACGAACACGTAATGCTTTGGTGTTATTTCATTTTGGAATTTAGCGATGTACCTTCCAAGCTATAAAAGCAAGCACATGCAGCTCTTGATTCTACGATAATCGACATTTTAGATCACATCTGCATACATCAGTATGGATATTGCCCCACTTTTCCACAAATTCCACAACAGAGGCAAAATATCATCGCATGAATTCGGCAACAAATAACACGGGCACAATAGTCATAGTCACTGCAATACTTGTCTATATCCGTTGTGGGATGTAAAGGAACTGCTACGCACTTCCAGATACGTAAGTTGGAGGGAAAAGGCAAGCAGATGAGCTCTGAAGTGAAACATTGAAAAGATCTGCTTAAGCGATTAAGAGCAAGGATTAATTAATGGGTATGTAACACACTTTAAATGCTCTCAGCTTCAAACTCAAAAATTTCCACTAATCCGGACGCTCAGCAACGGCTGAAAACCGACCTGAGAAGAAAAGGTGCACACAAATATTATTTGCATGAACCGTAAAAGTCGCTAAACGACGAGGTAATCCACTAAACGCAGCAAGAAGAACGTTCCCAATGCATTCAGTATTGCCAATACGATTTCGGGGTATAAGAAATGCAGACAGTACCGATGATCTTGACGAATCAATTAGAGACGTCAACAACGAAAATCGCGTTATTGCTCGCTCAGCCATAATCGCAAATGAGCGAAATATAGATATCACTGTTAAGGTGTTACATTCGTTAAGAGAGGAGGAAAACAGCAAGGAATGTAACTATTTATGTTGAAAAGGTGAATGGATTAGCGGATGAGGAACGAGTAAGAGGCTCCATTTCAGAGTCAGAGAATTGACGAGTAGTCGAGAGAGTAAGGCGAACGAGCACTGTACCATTAAAGATGCCAACATTTAGTTTCAGAGCTTATGCAATCTCCAGCGAATGGGCTTCATTTTCTCACCCTATAAGACCTGCAACCATCTGTGTTGCGCAGTATATCTTCGAGGCTTGATGTCTCATCTTCTATGTTTAATATCTCTCGTCGCGCCGAAGCTCTCATCTATTTCGCACGTCCTTAAAAAACCATGAGATGCGATTTGAGCTTGACATATACGATGATCTAGCATAGTATTACTGAGTCCGACCCAGGTTGCCGATGATGCTGTCTTTCATTTAAGAATAAGCTATGAAATGATTTCGTGCATATTCAAGGTTTGATTTGATAATGGCAAAGTTGCTAGCGTTAGTACAGAGTGTATTTCGAAGCCAAAGCACAGTTTCGCAACTGCCTGAGGCATTCATTCTTTAAATGACCACTAATTTGACATTTTTAGATGTTTTTGGAAAAGGGGGAAAAGAAATGGAGGCAACTAGCCTCCGACGTGTCGCCTTCTTTGGGGTGGCGATATCAACGATGGCGACGCTCATTTCCGTTATCTCAGTGCCGATGTTATACAACTACATGCAACGTGTGCAATCAGTAAGGCAAAACTTTTATGCTGAATAGGAAACCCCTGATGGCAAATGAAGTTATCAGCAACTGTATTGCTCGATCGTTTGAACTGAACTGCAGAATATGGCAAAGTGCGCAGAAGCTAATTACGAAGAGTGGCTTAATACTATAACGGCAACTGAGATGATGCAAATTTATTAGAGGAGGAGTGTGGAATGCAATTAAAACCGTTCGATTCCTTTCAACACAGCAACTTCAAACATAAACGTCGGACGATCGAAACAATATAACTTAGGTTCATTTTGGGAAGAACGACACGAACCACGGTAGAGAGAAAACGATACAGCTCTATGAATAGTGACATGCTTTACGAATCCATCGACGTTGATAATCTGTCGAAGATGGATGATGTTTCCACATGCGCTTAGCGCCATAGGCAGAATCTTGCAAATGCTTCATATAGGTCGGCAATTTCAGCATTCGGCTGTCAATTTTTTTAGCAGAACATGTTCGACAGATTAAATAACAAATGTGGTCATAAATATCATTCACGGATTAAAGAGGACAGAATTTAAAAACTGGACGAACCCCGAGGTCCTTAGTGACAGCGATAGATCGTTCATCATTACACGTTACGTAGACTAGACTACTGAAAAGAATGAACGAAAAACAATCTTGCGAGAATAGCACTAACATATTGGCCAATTTCTCAAACTGTATATTCATGCATTTCCTTGTTAATTTCGCCATCAAACTTAAAGAATTACCACACATATAGATGCAATCGTCGTCTTCATTTACGAGCGAAAGGTCAACTGCAAAGACATCTCTTCGAAATCATTCATAAAAGGTGAGCACAATGGAAATGCTCCTTCGTGAAAATATCAAGCTGTAAATATCGAAGGCAATAATAGTCATATATACTATATGCACGACACTAATACTGCGTTATTGTTATTCTTTTGTCATATGCAAATGCGTTATTACAGTCGTAAAACTCAATCAGAGGGATGGTAAAAGCAAATGTGAGATTACCGACTTCTTCATCAGGAGAGATCATTTTGGTAGTCCACATGACGGCAAAGCAGCAAATTCTACAGTTATGGGTTTTGGGGATGCATGAGGAACGGTTTAATGACAGGATCACGATAGGCGCAAAGCACGAGCGCAATGGCGTTCTGGATGGATAGGATGTCCTGACGAGAAAGCCGTGAACGGTAAATTCGATATGCAGCACAACTGCAAGCGTTACCGTGCGTTGGGGGCAATTTTTGTACAGGACAGCTGCATTCTAGGAGATATTGAGGCGAGGTGAGGGCGTCGAAGAAAAAAGACGGGAAAAATTGAAGAAATGCTGCTATTCGTCAAACGAATGAAAATTGTAAAAAGATATCGCGAAACTATTTTAGACATGTCGTGAGTTCTACGTCACTCACTGTTTGGAAGCTCCTTTTCCCGAAAGGCCTTTGCTTTCGTTCTCCTTCACTTCAAGCATGTTCACACACCGGCCCTATCGTTGCACTGCTGCCAATCATTTTGTATGGACCTCATGATGGATAAATCATAACCTGGCTTCAGCTTCACACCTTCACTTGGTCGCAGTAGAAGTACTGATGCAAAAGTGGGGCGTGATTCACACAGCATGGAGTGGGAAAGGTGCTGTGATACGTTGCATAATATCGTATCACAGTTCTTTGCTACCTCATGCCTTGCATTTGTTGACTGAGCACAACACGACTGATCTCATTCCCCCACTTCCTCACCTGATCTGATTTTCTGTGGTCGATGTAGTCAGAAATCATGATTGGACTGGTGATCACCTTTCATCTCGTTGCTGCATTTATTAAAACCGGATTTCATTTTGTTCTTGAAGTGGCGAGGTGATGCAGCAACCAACAGATCAAGTGGACGTGCTCGTGGAGGTGTTGAAGAATGTTCGTCAGCCGCATGCAGAGGACGTCCGCCGTAAACTTTCTATGGCGCCTCATTTCCAGGTTCGAAGCTTCACGTTTCCCTTCGTTTAGCCAGTTCTTATCAAATTTAATGTTTTCGAATAGGCGTCTGTGTGTGATATCGGAACCTGAGAATCCGAGAACGTGTTTTTTTAAGACTCAGGTAGCGTNTTTGGAAGCTCCTTTTCCCGAAAGGCCTTTGCTTTCGTTCTCCTTCACTTCAAGCATGTTCACACACCGGCCCTATCGTTGCACTGCTGCCAATCATTTTGTATGGACCTCATGACGGATAAATCATAACCTGGCTTCAGTTTCACACCTTCACTTGGTCGCAGTAGAAGTACTGATGCAAAAGTGGGGCGTGATTCACACAGCATGGAGTAGGAAAGGTGCTGTGATACGTTGCATAATATCGTATCACAGTTCTTTGCTACCTCATGCCTTGCATTTGTTGACTGAGCACAACACGACTGATCTCATTCCCCCACTTCCTCACCTGATCTGATTTTCTGTGGTCGATGTAGTCAGAAATCATGATTGGACTGGTGATCACCTTTCATCTCGTTGCTGCATTTATTAAAACCGGATTTCATTTTGTTCTTGAAGTGGCGAGGTGATGCAGCAACCAACAGATCAAGTGGACGTGCTCGTGGAGGTGTTGAAGAATGTTCGTCAGCCGCATGCAGAGGACGTCCGCCGTAAACTTTCTATGGCGCCTCATTTCCAGGTTCGAAGCTTCACGTTTCCCTTCGTTTAGCCAGTTCTTATCAAATTTAATGTTTTCGAATAGGCGTCTGTGTGTGATATCGGAACCTGAGAATCCGAGAACGTGTTTTTTTAAGACTCAGGTAGCGTATTAAGACATTTTTGCTCTTTCAGAGATCGTGCGCTTGAGTCGTAGCAGTGGTATATAATCTCAGAATTAGGGTGTTTCGGAAAGAATGCGTCGAGTGCTGTACTTGAGGACAGCAAATTGCAGACGTCTTTTCAAGCTCGTTCTTAGACTGCCTGTTCATTTCTTGAGATATATTTGTGCATAGAGGCAGCAAGCATCTCTTGAGGCGGAAAGATGGTATGTGTTCACGTTTCGCATTGGTCGAGTCGGGAGATCACTTCATCTGATGTAGAGTTGCAAACGAATTTTTTGTATGTATGAGCGAGTGGTGGTCAGTGATTTAGTCTTACAAAATGGATATCTGTTCAGAGACGGAGAGAGAGGAGTGAATGGAGGAAAAGAGAAAGAGAGAGAACGGTAGGAGGTGACAGAAGAGTTGATTCGATGTGGGGATTTCTTGCTAAAGTGAAGGCTCACCGGCAGTAGACAACTGAATGCCATGCAAGTATCTTTGAAAATTTATTTATGGTAGACAAGTAACTACATAGATAAGTTAGTCACAAGTTGAGGCAATCTTTTTTCATCAACCATATTTGCACAATTAAGGGTCACCGGCCATATCTGTTTCCGAACGTGGGAATTTCACATTCTCGGGCTGAGCCTATTCGTCATAGGCGACGCTACGTCCCTGGCTGAAAGGACCAAGCGAAGCTTCCCTAGGTCGTGGGCACAAATATTGTGATCGCCATTCCTTATCCTATATGACAATAAAAGTTTATCTGCTAGAGAAGAGCAAGCCGTATAAACAAAGATTGTAACAACATAACCGCATGATAACACGAGAACATTCATAGGATCCGTGTGATCAGCTTGTTTATTTGATCTTCCCAGTTGCAGAAATTGGAGCCTCCAATGGGGTGGTTTGTTTCCTTAGCCCAGCTAGCGCGTGAATTGTTCAACTTAAGCGACTACAGAAAGTTCGTCACCTGCTTGAGGTTCTTCCTATACTTCAAATACGATCTATGGTGTCCTCGACGCATACCATATCATATCTGCCCGAAAAGGTACGCAGTACGCATTGGCCTAATACAGATCGACAATGGTAAAACGAATTCCAACCGTACAGCGTCAGCAAATACCGACTTAGCCTCGCCTTCCTCAACTTGCACGAAGGGTGCATTGCTCATTCACAGCACTGTCCAAAAAGGGTCCAAAGATTTCGGCCTCCTTCATTCTCGCTTTCTGCAATTTTTGCCTCTCGTTGAATTTTTTTCAATCAACAAATGCTGACCCGTTTAAGAAAGTGGAGGTTTGGGATGGGGAGGGGGAGGGGGGGGGGGGGGGGG
>JAARMF010002692.1:10655-25357 GCA_022844705.1 Toxascaris leonina
AAGGGAGAATGAAGTGCAGAAATCATGTAAGAATAGTGTGTGGAAGTTTACAAATAGGGGATTCCATGTGGAAACAACGTAGTCCAGTACATGACATCAGTCTCTTTTTATCGCAATCGGTACAACGTTCGCTGTTGTTGTAATTGAGCACCACAAAGCACTATTTACCAGTTCTAGAAAGATATCTTCCCGTAATATTTCCAGATGAGATTTCAATCTGCGAGCCGTTCAGACTGCTCCCTACTACCAGAAGACCCGCTGCACTACTTTGATTCCTCCTTTACCTCCTTCGTCATTTTCCGCATCCACTTGCACTATTTCTCATCCATCTACTTCAGTAGCATCGCAGACAACAATTCAAATCGACTGACGCACCTTGAAAACGACAAACGAAGCATGACAATGTAACAGTTATGTACCTTTTTCTAGTTCCAAAGGAAATATGCCATAGTAATGTTGCTTCTGTGCAGACAAATAAATGAGCTTGTTTCTCTGCTGGGTAGCTTCATATCGGTGAAAGTTGCTCGAAATAAGATAACGGTGAGAAGATCATGGGAATCCAATTACCTTTTAAATCATCATCTCATTTATGAGTCACGGATGCAAACTCCAAGATGCTATGAAACGTAAGACGACGTGAAGTATGGTTTACATGCCTGGGTGGAATTATCGCTGAATGTTTTNTAGCCTTCTAATTAAGGATTTATTCCTCTTGTCGGTCATATAGAAGCACGTCGCGAATCGTCGTTTCGTCGAATTTCAAACCGTTAGTGCAATTGACTAGTTTAATCACACAAACGAGGAAACGCATGAGTGCTTTGAGTATCCCTCTGGCTTCCTTCCAAACTTCTAGTGGCTGAAATTTGAATCCATTTTATGCACAACGCAAGTGCAAAGGCCAAGAGTATTGCGATAACCATAGGATAAACTGACAATTGAAGCTTCCAAAGAAAGTGACAAGCTGCGATCATTTCGGAGACAACAGCTTTGCACTCTTCTTTCATAATGCCGTTACTACGAATAATGAACATCAAAGGAGAGGTGATGGTGAGGGTGGTCGTTAGTGGTGTGCTCGATTGCTCAGAGAGGGATGCAGTGTATATGAGCAGTCTCCAAGCTGAAGTCGATGCAGACTATACGTCCTCACCTACCGTAGCTGTCTCGCGGCCACTCCTGCAATCCCCAAACGTAAGACGACGTGAAGTATGGTTTACATGCCTGGGTGGAATTATCGCTGAATGTTTTACCTATTTTAATACGAAAAACCGATATTCATGGATATGTTGAATCGTCGATGTTCTGCTTACCGTGTAAATGCTCTACCACTGATGTTTCCAGCCGTTATCAGTTGTGCCCTAGACCGTATCAGTTCCACTATACACATAATGCGAAATATTCGATCAGAGTGTACAATGTGAAAAACTTGATTAGAACTGACGTTAGTTGAGATATTAGTACTTGAGTATCATTTAAGTGAGAAGAAGCTGATAGTTCAAACAGTATAAATTACGCAAAACGAATGGAAATAAAGTTGTTACCTCACAAGTGGGTGTTAGAAATTGCTGTGCCTGAATAGCCCAATCAACGATCCTCGCCATCATTTAATTAGTGAAGTGACGATTAACAANNNGGACGGACCGCTGGTTTCGGTTGCGCGTTCATTTCGATCATTAATACTGACTCATCATAGTTAAATGCCAATGAATACTCTTTATCTGAAAAAGATTCAATTCGTTTCAATTCGACACTAAATGAACTACAAAAAAAATTGGCAGTCCAGAAGTGGGGTGAGGGAGAATTGGGACGGAAATGAGTTCAGCATTATTCAATGAAAGGAGTGGATGGGAGGGGGGGGGGGGGGGGAAGAGAGAGAGAATCCAGCATTAATTCAACCAAAAACAAACGTAAGGCATTCCTCTCTAAAGCCCACCAATTTCTCCAAATAGCTATCAGAATCGACAAGCATAGGCAATAAGACACTGCAAAATGTGCCCTTTAGCAGCATCCAATGTGATGTGCTCTACAGGTGCATTTGAAGAAACAATAGATTGCTTTAACTCCGTTAAGAGACCTGAAAAAATCTATTGATTCTCATTACGTGTACCGTTTTGCCGTTTTGCATCGCACTACTCCAACCCGGGCAACTCAAAAGCACAGATGCTTTTAGTAGTTCCAGCCTTTGGCTTTGATAACATCAACAACTAGGTCCGACAACCTCTGCGTTCTCCCCCCTCCTCCCTCCCCCTCCCTCTCTCCTCTAAATTCTTTCTTATCAAACTGAGTCAGTAATGAGTGAACTAAAGCACACATTTCAAATGGGAAAGAGATCAGAACGAGGAAGGGAAAGGAGCGTATCAGCCCAACACACGTCAATGCAACTGACTAGTCTGTTGAAAAGAGGAAGATGGATAGTCTCGATGACTCCTAAACTTGTTCCTTCGCCAGTATTCCGCGCATCTTGTTCAGATTTGTTTGCTTATAAAAGTAAAGGGATAAGGGTCGAAATTCCAAACAAATGGAAAGTGACACAGTAGGCGATAACCTTTTCGGCGAATCGTGACATCTCCTTGATCTTCGGCGAATCGCTTGACGCGCACCCAATGTGTGTCGAACGAATTTCCCCAAGATCCACGATCCGAGGCGAAATCGGCATTGCAATCATCTGACGGCGGTACACAAGATGGAGGCGTCGTTGGTGCAGGTGTAGCCAGTGGCGACTGAATTCCTGAGAGGCGACCGACAGATGCAGAAACTGCAACGATGGATGCGATCGCACGTAAGGACGAGGTGCGGAACCTTGAGAACCATCGTCGCATACCTCAAAACGCAGTCTTCATTGACATCAGCGATAGATTACTGAGAGCACCTGAAAACCCCTGTACAGACAGCACTTCATCACATACACTATTCTACTTAAAAATGGAGACGTGTTTAATGATCTGCACCATTTCTTCTCCAGTGAAGCAGAAGCAAAAAAAAAAAGCNNNGAAGGCAATTACTTTCCCGCAGACAGACAAAAATGTGCTGAATGTTCCGTGATAGATGGCCTAATATTCCAATCAAAAATGTCCCCTTCTTATATCGTCCCCGGATTTCCACGGGTGTAACTCACCACAAAACAACATCCAACCTCCTCCTCCTCACTCCCTTTCTGTCGGCCTCAAATTTGGTGGATTCATCTCCGTTCATAAGATGCTTTTCGCTGGTAAAATATGAAAATTGAACTGCCTTAACAAATCAAACTCAAGAAACAACAATTCGAGGCAGCATCGACTACACAAAGGTGTATATGTGCATGTGAGTAGCATTTGTGATGTGGAAGTGGGTAGTGGTGTGTGAATTCGAGTCCACACAATATGCTTCTAGAAAATATTCTGTATGGCTAAGCGAGTGTTCCATAGGTGCTATGATATGACCAAGGCATCCTTTAATATATGCGCCAATTGAACATTAGCGTCCTGTGTGAATTGTTTAAATTAAAACAACATAATAACAGTCAGTAACAAACTTTATTTATTAACAGTACTTAGAATAGTAACAGTAATAATAATAATAATGATAACAGTAGGAATAATGATAATAACAACAGCAGTAACAGTAATAATCGCAGCAATGATAATAATAACAATAATAATAGTAATAGTAATAACAATGATAATAATTTTACGAATGAAACGACGAAAAATATAGGTTCATGTTCTAACCACCCTTAAAGGAAAACGCGGCTATCGGCAAATTAACTACTACTGCTCAACCCAACGATGCATCAGTGAGATCATCGGTGTTCTGCAGTGCTTCTATACTTTATTTCAAACAACAGTCACCACACGCATCCTGTCGTCTCCCTCCCCTCCCCCCCTTAACTGATTAAAACTCGTAAACATCGATGAAGCATATAATGCTTGACTACTAAACTATCGGTACTGTTCAACATTATACACCATAAACACACAATCGCTAACTTTCTCTGATCGGCGCCTTTGGGTGAAATCCCCTTCGAGAAAGCCTTCGATAAAAAGCGGTCGTCAAAGTGTCGGTGATCGCTCTCAACCTATAATGGGGGGCGGAAATACAAAACCTGCTGCACAACAGATACACGTCTCTGTTAGAGAGTGAGATAATAAAAAAGAAGTGAATCTTACTAAAAATCCACACACTCCACATGCCGGCACAGTTACTAATATGGATACAAAGACGATTATTACCCACATGAAAGCTGCTTTAAATGCTATCGTAGAGCCGCAAACTGCATTGCAATGACAACAATCACATGCAAACATCACAAGGAGCGACATTTTTTCATTGAACGATACAACGAATCAATCACTCATATACAGCCCAAATATCTGCTTCAACGCCAACAGCATAAGCTGAATGATGATAAGCCAAAAATTATGCAGGGTAATAGCATATATTTCCGAGCTATTTTTCACATAAATGAGAGTTTATCTGGTCAGAAATCATGATGGAAGAAGGAATGAAGGGTTCTCAAGACGGAACAGAGAAGCAGATCAGCGAACAAACAGAAAATAAAATTTGAGAGGAAAGTGAGGGCGTAGGGTTTAAAAATGTGACGCCCAGAAGATGTAACAGATGGAAAGGGTAAAAAGGAGGGCACCTGAATATCGATTTCGAGGCCGAAGAAATTTTTAGTCCTCCTCCCCAACGTTTATCACCCCATTGAAACAATAAACTTCAAGAAATAGTNNNAATAATAATAGTAGTAAAAATAAAAATAATAATAGGGACAACAACAATAGTAACAATTAATGACAATAGTAATTATTATAAACAACTAATTAATTAATAGGGTCCAATAATATGGCCCAGAAATCAGATTCTTCATGAGGATAATGTATGACTCCACATTAACAAACAAATGAGCACCACAACCAGAAAAACATAAATAGTTTGTGCGACAAAACGACAACATAAGCAATATGAAGGAGGTAACATGGGGAAGGAAACAGAGGAACAGAAAGCTTTCTTGGCAATCTCTTTGAAGACAACCTCTGACCCTTCCCCACTTCTTTCGCCCCGCTTTTGAATGGAGCAAACCCGATTCGTAATAAGGACTTTAGATTAACGTTTGAGAGTATTAACAAATAACACAGAGGGTGTAACCATACAATACTAAAACATGCAACAAGCATTTTGACATGGTAGTAGAAATGAGCAAAGCAACCTCAGTACCTAATAAGAACACCGAAAACTGCTTAATACAGTACGCTTCAAAATAGTGGCCTTCCAAATAGCCTTGAATAGTAGCAAATATGAGCGCTTTTTTTTCGCCCCAAATGCCTTCACCTGGAATAGCGATGGAAAAAAAAACCTTTTGAATGACCAACGCAGAGTTGAGATTATATAGAGAAATCGGTGACAATTGCGGAAGTGAAGACCGACTTCCGAGGATGATTTACAAACTTGTTTTCTGAATCGCTGGAAAATAAGTTCTGGTCCATTCTATGAGCCGAAATTAATTTGGAGTGACGAAGGCTGAGATAACTACAAAATAAGGCTCCTTATTAATGACGGCTGCAAAGTTAGAGTGCAAAGAAACCCAATAAAACGTGTTCCTGTATGAGTCTAGGAGGTCAGCTAATTGCTACCTTATAGGTCGGTGACAAACGATTTTGGCAGACTATGCGCATACACCAGGAACCGTGAAGGATGCCATCAATGTTGTTTCCCCATATCTGTTGTTCCATCGAATCAACTGCTATCGTACCATAGATCGGTGCGGGAAATATCATGAAACGGACCAATCTGAAGCCTCAATCAGCAGCCCCGAACGTAGGTAGATAACGAGTTCCATGTAAACTTGATCCAGGTCGAAGCCACATCGTACTGAAAAAGAAAATGAATACAATGTGGCTCTATTCGCTAACCTTTGCACAAATTTCTGTCCATGACCGCATTTTAGTTTGTTATCTAGAATGCGATCGCATTTCACTCGTTTCAGTCGGGCCATGGTTACGCCTTTTTCATTGCTCTGTGAATACTGCTTAGTAACAGCGAGTGATCAGTGCGTGCATGAACTTACATCAAACAGTGCTAATTATAATCTTTTCAGCAGCAGTCATACTCTTTCCCTATACTTTCAGTGATAAGACTTCAGTAGTCAATCAAGGCTGCATTACATGAGTCCTCTCCATTAACTCTTGCAAAAACAATTTAGCAGTAGATACTCGATTTTTTACATGAATTTTTCTTTTAACATAGGGACAACCAGCGGTAAATTTCAGACCGATCGGTATTACCTCGAAAGACTCGTCGATGGAACTTCGCAAAGCGATAACCTGGCAAAAAACTTGCAGCAAAAAATCCCAAAAGCGCTAGGTAGTAAAATGTGGCCGAACCGGTAAAAACATTTAACGTTCGTTCACCTAACGCAACTGCGGTTCGAAAATAGCCATTTCCCAGATGGTAAAGGTAATAACAGATTGCATGGTGGTTTAAACCTACGGCTCGGTTTNNNTTCATTTGAATCTGATGGTAGACTAAATCATCAAAAGACACCTAACCATCCTAACCTTTCAAAAAAAACTAACTAAGAATATCAAAATCAAGTCAAAATAATCAAAAGCACAGTATCAATGTGCTAACGCTTCCCACCCCCACTGAAAGTTGTCAATTCGCCAACAACTGACTCAAAGGCAGTCCGTCTGAGACTAGCTACGATGGAATTGTCTGATTTATCATAACCGAACGCACACGTTATCTCATTTGANCACGATAGAATTGTCTGCCGAACGCACACGTTATCTCATTTGAATAAAAAGTATGCAAAAAACACAATCACCATTCTATGAGAGGTGAGGGGAAGGTTCCACAACGAAGAGACGTGTGTGGTCAGTTGGCAGCTGACTACTTTAGTGAAAATTGTCCATTCGATCAGGTTGAAGATTATCGTTACAAATGGAAGTGGACAGTAGCCAGGTGGACTTGCACGGCGTTTACTTTTGCAATTGCAATTTGCTTCGCCCATTCAGCAACATTGCAACAATCGGCCAATAGTGCACTCACTATTCAACGGAATGGATTATTCATGCAATTTCACTGTGAAACGTCTCTGTCATGGGCGATTTGTGGCCATATCCGTGTAAAAGGTGACTTAATTGCATGCAAAGTGTTAGCACTCTTGTAAAAGCTACTAAAGGCTGTCGGGTAGTATTATTTATATTCAATATCAGCGTCTTTTCTCTTTCAAGCTGTCCGAAAACTGAACCCAATTCCCTATGTGTGGCAATGGATTCGGTGACAGGACCCTCGATTAACAGCGATTGTGCCACAGCATTAAGCTTTAAGAATTGAGCTCGATTGAGCTCAATTCTTAAAGCTTGAGCTCGGCCTGAGGCCGTTCATGCATCTCGGTCCCATAAAGAGCTAAAAGCAGCGTTGTCCAAGCGTCATCCCAACCGGGTCCACTGGAATGAAAACCGTAAGTAATACCGCTGCACCCTCTCCTTCACTTGGCGCACACGAGCAGCGATTGAACGAAACTGTTACCGCTGTGATCTTGGCTTTGCGGCGAATTCCAGATCCGATAGACATTGAGATATCGGGGAGAATGAATCTAAAATAGTTAATATACAGTGCTGATTTCGCCTCAGCTCACGCTCTCTAGGTTCACTTTGGATGCATTTGGTTACACTTGAAAGCTATGCTCGATTCACTGCGTGAGGCCATTGAGGCACTCGCGTCAAATAACGAGCTAAGCATAGCATTGTCCGAGCGTGATGCTGTGCATCAGAATTTATGCGGTTATCTTCGCCTTTAAACGGTTTAGAAGAAGTGATGGAATATAACATTGTTCACGAACTACTCGAATATGCCTGTGGGCGAATACTGCTATCCGCCGTTGAGCAATAGCTGTTTCGGAAGTAAACGAGCCTAGTAGGCATCAAATTTCTTTCTTTGTCTCAATTCGTTGTGTTCATTACGGTTGAGAGATCCCTCGTTTGTCTTGTGACAGACGTTTCATTGCATCCTCACAACGATCGTTGAGATTTGGTTGCGCATCAATTTTTTCCATTAATATTTATAACACTTGTGTATGTATAACAAATTAGTATAGCACTGCACTGATATCAAATTCTTTTCAGGCCAATTTACTACTTTCATTAGCATCCTCAATACTGCAGAGCAACAAATACAGCAAATGACCTGAAGGGTTAAAGTGGAGTGTCACAGAAACGACCCCTAACTAGACTTACAATATCCTCAGCCGAACAACCAAACGAACAACGAACCCGTTCACCGCGAGGCATATATGCGAATGATAACTATACGATCTGGAATAATATTTGGGGATTCTTCTCCTTTCTTCGTCTATTGCCACTTATTTCCAAAGGATCAATTCGATGGAATTTGGAGGTCGCAAAAAAACGGCGCGGTATGGAAATGCTTCTCCACGCTCGGCGGTTTTAAGTCCAAATTTGTTGAAATATTTCGTTCCACAATAACAATCATTACTTACCGCGGAATTCAATTTGAAACAGTAGAAAATCTCCCGATTAAATTTTTCTCATTAGCAATAAGAAATGTAATTTCCGGTTCGTTTCTAAAATTCTTTGAGAACACCAATCCATAAGAGTTACAAATTCCGGATGGGAAAACAGCATAATCATTGGGATTCAGAATCCACAAGCGTTAAGCGTTTGCTTGGAGAATATGAATTCTATTAAACTATAGTGGACAGAGCTGAATTCATCGAAACGATTGCACCGATATGTTTACTTGTCGGCTAACTTCCATGAAATTCTGTTTCCTTGATCCTTGACGTCTCTCCTCCAGTCCCCTCCAACGCTTCGAACTCTGCAACTCGACGACCTGACGTAGAGTTGTAATGAACGGCTTGTTTCCGTAAACTTGTAATGTTTTTTGCTTTCTTGCCTTTCATTCCCTCTCCCTCCACTCTCTTCTCTCTAATCTTCTTCTCTTAGCGATGTTTTATTGTCCGGTTTGCACACTCAACGAAACTCTCCATCTCTAGGTTCCTTTCAAACCGTTTGCACGTGGTTTGCTACGCTGCGCACGTAATGTCGCGAATAGCACGCGCAGCGCTTAGGGGTTAGGCATGTGAGTGTTGCATATGGCAGCGGACCATTGCGAAGTTGTTGAAGGGTTTGGGGGGGGGGGGGGATTTTGTGGTTCCGGAGGTACTCAACCATCATATTCGATGTTAGGAGTGGCAGTTCTATGAGAAGTATTATACAGAGATTTTTGAAGGGGAAGAGAGAAGCAGTGATTCGAGTTGTTACGAGTGTATCGCCATATCACTGTGGACACAGCCATTGCCGCTCTTTTAATCACGAACTTATGATCGTTGTCGATAGTTGAGTGGGCAGCAGTCGTCGAATATTAGTCACCTCCGAGGCAAAACGTTCCGTAAATTTCCGGATAGTGGTTCAGTCGAAAGAGATTCCCGAGGCTCACCGGTTCCTTTCTATACTTTTTATCTTCCTTGAGCACCTCATGAAAGTGGTGATAGTGAGAGGAGTGACATTAACTCGGCGAATGAAGAATAGAGACTCCAACGGTGGCTCTAAAATCAGATCTGTAAGTGGCTAGTGACTCCGGGATCAGACTTGTAAAAGTATATTTATATGGTTATAGCTTGTTTTAAAGTGCTTCGTTCTCACTCTAAGATTATACCATTATGGGTTCCATTACTTTCTACATCGGTCCCCATTCCCGCACTTTTGTTACATAAGGCCTCATTAGGCAGTATATCTACTAATTAAATGTACAATAGAATGGACCGCTGAGTTTTGACTCCGGTTATGTGACGACACATTCAAAAAATTAACTATTTTAAAACCGACTAGAAAATGTGCAGCGGAAATTATGGAACAACGTAATCAACACTTCTCGAGTAATACCTTGACTGGGATTCAAAAGTTTTGTTTTAGTGTGTTCAGCTAGCTTTGCCAAAATTTCTCACCGACGGCCTTTGCTGTGTCGTTCCTCCACCGAATTCTAATCGGACTCATGACGAAAGAAATTATATCCTGAATTTTTCTAAACAAGAGTCACCTCAAAGCTGAAGTAATTGCTTTTTTAGCTGCACTCACCTCGGTCAGAGGATTCTAATTCTTTGGGGAATTGCTTCCGTTTAGAGGGATATACCGCACACGATTTGGGCGCTAGCTGAAGTTTAACATCACCACAGAGCACTCTCAGTGAGACCAATTGTAAATTTTGTTATTTTTGTATTTCAATTGCTTTCTGCGGCCTTTTGTAATTCAGTTACCTATTTCAGTTACTCTGCAGACGTTCCGAAGATGACGCATTTCGTATGTTTGTCATAGGGACTATTTGCTGTAGATGCAGCGATCAATTTCGCATGAAATCTGTGGTGAAAATTTAATTGATGCCAAAATACAGTAAGCACTCGCAGAAATAGGTGCTCAATAATTGAGTGGGACTGTGTTGCAGTGACTTGACGGAATTGCATTGTGAGCTTTTNCATGGAACTGCATTGTGAGCTTTTCTGATGATGAAGATAAAAATAATGACTGAGGATGAGACCTGTTGAATAAGTCACCCTCCGCGGATGTCGCGATGCCAGTGCCCGTTTTCATTCACTGATGTAATTTCACTCTGCGAGGAATTTAATGTGCAGGAAGATCGGAGCTACATAGCAGTTCACGCATCGAATGCCATTGTCTAACGCGACATTTAAGGTGCAGTCATGAGTTCTGATCTCGAGTTGTGCACTGTGGACAGTTAGTGTAGCGAAAGGCTTTTACAGAAAACTAACAAAAGAAACCTACTAAACACCACCACAAGAGGGAATCTGCTTTCATGGGTTTTTGCATTTCGCTCATTATATGCAGCTAATATCGTGCGCCACCACTGATTTGGTCCCCATCACGATCCACGTCAAGGGAGGCATTCAACCACTTGTTTTTGCTCGATTTCTTTTTGGTGGTCTCCGCCTCGAATAAATCGCTACTCGCTGGGGACTCTTCTCCCGATGAACATTCACCGCACAGACTATTTGGTGGAGGGGTTGCCATACAGATGGAATGAGCGGTTTCATTGCACGTGAGAAATCAACAAGCACATACGCAGCGTTCCTTCCTATCGCAACAGCAAGTCCACATGAGTTTGGATATTTGGGAGATACGCTGTACGGATATATTGGCGGTTACCCGCTATGGTGTTCCCGAATAAACGGTGTGATTTTACCTCATTTCGTGGTTCTATACCGCAAACCTATTTGCCACATATTAATGACCCAATGAATACAAAAGAGAAAGAGTGAAATCCGTTCATTCCTCAAGTCGGCTGCACGAATGCAGCGTGAACTGTGATAGATGACGGTAAATCACACACTCTAGCTGGTATTTATGCCCCTTCTGCCATTTGTGCGTACGAGAGATCGATAAATATTTATCGCGTAGACATGTTTAGCAACAGAAGATAAATGTTTCGACAACGTCAACAACCGTTTCGCAGTATTGGGGCGGACAGATCGAGCTTGTGTGACTGGCCAGTGGCTTACTGACTATTCGAGACTAAACATAGTAATGCGAGGCAAATAAACGTACTTTGGTGTACTTCTTTGTTTTCTCGAGGTTCCGGACTTCCAGAAAATCTTCAGATAGAGACCCCAACACTTATTGGGAAGTGGATAATATTTGTGATGGAATAGTGTTGTGGTTATTTGTGTTGACTATCATTTCCTTCGATTCCAAATTAATGTTGCATTTTTCCTCCATTTCTGCTACCAATCTTAGAAACACGAATTTTTATGAACGGCAGTTTTTTCCTGTTGATTCCAGCAAATTCTGGTAGTTTGTGGCATCGTCTGTGCATTACAAAATGGCTAGTTGGTTTGATTCTTTAAAGCTTCCCCTCCCCTCTCCCTCCTTATAACTCCGCTGACAAGGGGACCTGGAGCACTATGTCTTTTTATTTGAAGGCCTATGAAGAATGGGTTCAGAATGCTTAACTTCTTTTGTTTTCTTAGACATTGCTGAATTTTGAATCTAACTGCGAATAATTTATCCCATTAACGAGTCGCTGAAATTTTTTTTGGAGGGGACGGGGGGGGGGGGGGGGAGGTATCGATATTGTTCGATGAAGCGTTCAAACCAGTGAATGTTCAAGGTGTCATCAGTCAATCTGTTATATGCATAGTAAAGAGGACAAGATAGGGATGGCTCAATGCATACGCCCCTCCTGATCGGTGGAAGTCAGTTTCGATCTTTGCCTTAGAAAACGACTCAAGAGTAATGCCCATCATACTCGCTAAACACGATCCCTTCGCCACTAGGCATAGATAAATTCAGCAATTTCTCAGAAATTGTCTCTCAGAAGTTCAAAATTTTATAACAATCCACCGACCAACCTAATTCGACATGAGTAAATTCTGCCTTATCAGTTGCTCATTTGGAGAACTCTGAAATTGTGCCCATAAGGGATGAGAAATTTCGCATTTACAACCGTTGAGCTCGGAACAATTTGATAAAGCATATGCAGCTTTATCGACTATCAATTAATCAATCGAAAACGGCACCGTGGAAGTCGAAAAAATTTGTCTTTATAATCCTTTCATCTTACGAACTTGATTTCAACCTTATCGACTAATATCAGCTTATCGAACTGTGGGTCTAAAATCGTATATGAGAGGTCTGAGAGGTAACTCCGATCACTGTTGGCTCTGAACAACTAGATAAATCCATCTGATCTTGTAAGCCCAACATAGATACAAAAAGGTGCAAGTTACAAACTTTTGTATCTGGGTTCCGATAACAGCTCCACATACGCCAATCTAATCTATGCAGCTTTCACACTCTTAATAGGTGACAAGCTGGGATTTGTAACTATCGAATGTCAACCTGATAGTTCCTGATAGAAGCCTCAAAAAGCTGCGAAGAGATTTGGTAAGGTGGGTATTATCGACGCTTATTACCAAAACGAATCGTGACTTTTTGCATAAAAGGAGTATGTGCATGATACATCAGTGTTTAACAGTTTATCGTTCTGAGTATAGCCGANGAGATGTGTATGACACATCAGTGTTTAACAGTTTATCGTTCTGAGTATAGCCGATTTGAAAGCGGCATTATATCTGATCGACGCCGGTATTTCGATTGGTGCTCAATCTTCCTTCGTTACGATGTAACGTTGAAGTCTGCATAAGCGCATTTGACTTGCTTTAAGTCCGAGAGGGGATGCTTTTCTGGCAGCCTGTTTATTTCGATTTTCTCATCGGAATCTTTTGTCAAATTCTAAGTGTCAGTCGACGTTATTGTCGGTGCCAGTCGCTAGAATAGATTGGCAGGTGTATTTACAAGATCCCGTAGCCATGATGACGAGTGCTAGATTATTGGTGGTTGAACAGCCGAATGGTTTCACTTTAATTAGGTTACATGGACATTTAATTTCCTCGTTGTATTTAACTGTTTTATACTACCCAGTGTCTGCGTTATTGGACCAATCAACAACCGACTTTTCCGTTTCATTTCTTTATTTATATATTTTAGGAAATGCGATATGTAACTATATAGCTGGTGCATTGCAATTAATTTGTTGTAAACTCTGTAATTGATTCATCGGTTTTGCGAGTTTTAGGACTTCCTATAAAAACTTTNCAAACTCTGTAATTGATTTATCGGTTTTGCGAGTTTTAGGACTTCCTATAAAAACTTTTTTATGATTTAAATAACAACTTCTTACAAAAAAGTCGTTCCTGAAGGAAAATGTTTTTGTAGGAACTGGGCGTGAATTAAGAAATCGAGCATACTGAAGTTATGCAAAAGTATCGGCGGACTAATTCAACGGTATGCGCTATTGTGGTTAGGAGGGACGAGCGGGATTTCGAGAAACTATGCGTTTAACGCCACATTCCATGAGTCGAATATCCTGATGACTGTGTTCAGCAGCTTACAGCATAGAACATTTAAGAAGCTGAGTGCGATAAGGAGCACTTGGATTAGTGCGGTCCTCATCTATGGGAGCAATCATCCCTAACAGAAATCTTTTTACGTGCAGATAATGGTGTGAACGGGTGAACTAAAATGAGGAACATCAACGACAACATTCTGCTTGTCAGATCACATTGAGATCTAGTTTGACTTGCATGAAAAGTGTTCTTTGGTCATCCTTTCCGCGACGAAGTGGATTAAGAGCAGCATCAACTGTGAATGCATTCATGCGCTAATGCTTTCTGCAGTTGATGTAGGCTGCAGCAATGTCGTTGGTTCAAAATTTGACGACAAAAATACGTTCAGTTTCAGCAAGCATTTGCCTATGATCGTGCGAAGATTCCTTGAACTTCAATAGATTGCGTATATCTTTGTATATTGTGTGTCAAACGTATAATGTCTTCAGTGCGAACGCAACGCCACCACAAACGACCTTTTCCTTTGCTTATCTCATTCATCCATTCATTCATGTGTGGTGTTTAGTCTTGAGAGAACCATATCTCTTTTGAAGGATAATAATTCTCTTTCTTTCTTCCTTTCTTTCCATTTTCTTTTGCTATACAAGTTGGAATCAATCGAGTAAAAAATTGAAAACGTCGTCACACTTTCGGCAGTACGATATTCTAGCGAAAATCCGAAGATTTCTAGTTCTTTTTTCCGTTTCGACGTGCCGCTCATGTTTCAGGCATAATAGTAATGGATTCTCTTTTAGTACTTTGGCGAGCACAAGGTGGTTCAACTAGCAGTAGTGCTACACGGCAC
>JAARMF010002693.1:0-25356 GCA_022844705.1 Toxascaris leonina
TTTTTTTATGGGATATACTTTTAAGATTTTTGGAAGAATAATTAATTTAAAAGTTATGTATAACTCAGTATGTGAGATACGAAAAAAAATTTTTACTAAAATTAACGATCTAAGTCTTAAAGATAACTTTTATTTAAGTGTAAGTACTTTGATAAATAGAGCAACTCTTGATACATATGTACTTCAAGATTTAGCTTATTTTATTCCGCTTCGCGGTATAGAGAATGGAATATTTTTAATTATTAATTTATGTTTTTGTTTAATTATTAGTCCATTAATGTCAATGGTTTTGATCTTATTAATCCCTTTTACTGTTGTTTTTTTAGTAATTTTTGCAAAAAAATCTAATAAACACTTTAAACATAATTACTTATTATTGGATGAATTGAATACTAGGATGCGTGATAATATATTAGGAACTAGATTAGTTCGTTCATTCGATTTGGAAGATAAAGAAGAAACTAGTTTTAGAAAAATCAATAATCTTCAAAGAAAAGTTATTACACGCGCAGATTTTTTAATCAATGTAGTTGTAATTTTAGTTGTAACTTTAACAAATATTGGCATCATTTTAAGTGTTTTATTATCTGGCTATGGTTTGTTTTTTTCATTAGTTAATTTATCAGGAAAAGATGTATTAACTTTTATTAATTATTTATATGCCACAATGTGATCGTTATTTCATTCTTTTGATTTTGTTTCATTGTGAAGTAGAACAAGGACATCAATTAATCGTATCTATGAAATATTGAAACAAGAAAAAATAATTAATAGTGGAAATTTATTTCTCAAATTTGATAAAAATTCAGATATTCAATTTAAAAATGTATTTTATAAGCATACTAACTCTGCGAAAAAATATGTATTAAAAAATATTAGTTTTAAAATTGAAAAAGGTGAGACAGTTGGAATTCTTGGACCAACCGGTTGTGGAAAATCAACAATAGTTGATTTATTGACTAGATTAGTTGATCCATCTAACGGACAAATTTTAATATCAAATATAGATATTAAAAAATTTGATATTAATAGTTTAAGGGAAAATATGGGTGTAGTTTTTCAACAAAAAATGTTATATACAGGAACAATTGCATCAAATATTAGATTTGGAAAAAATAATGCAACTGATGAGGAAATAAAAAATATTGGAGAAATATCATTATTATCTAATTTTGTAGATAAATACGATGATAAATATAATCATGTTGTAAAAGAAAGAGGAAATAATTTATCTGGTGGTCAAAAACAAAGATTGGCTATAGCTCGTGCTCTTATTAGAAAGCCATCAATTTTAATTCTTGATGATGCTACCAGCGCACTTGATAACATTACTCAGTTAAAAATTTTTAAAAATATAAAAGAAAATTTTCCTGATTTGACTTGTATTATTATTAGTCAAAGAATTAGTGTAGTAAAAAATGCGAATAGAATAATTTTGTTAAATAAAGGACAAATTGAGGCTGAAGGGAATCATGAAAAGTTGTTAGATGTTTCACCTTTTTATCAAAAGTTATTTTCAATACAACAGTCATATATAGAAGGATAAAAATGAAAGATAAAATTTTGTTAAATACTAAAGAAATCAAAAAATTTAGAAAATTAAAAGATATTATTAAACAAATGTGAAATTGCGGAAAAAGAGACAAATTTACATTTTATTGAGGTTTGATCTTGCACTCAATAAAAATTTTACTTTCAATTTTTTCGGTTTTTATTTTAGGATATGTAATTAATACCTATGTAGTGCAATTAGTAGATGGAAATCAACAAATAAAAAATCATGCTTTTTATATGTTAATTTTATGAAGTTTAATCTTAATGCTTGCATATATAGTTTCTGGAATTTGCTATGCATTAATAGTATATTTATTTTTAAAATTTTCATACCGATTTGGTTTTATTTTGCGAGAAATGATTTTCAATAAAATTACTAAATTATCATTAAAATTTCTTGACACTAATTCAAGTGGAGATTTAATGAGTAGAGCAAGCAATGATGTAAATTTTTTATCAATTAATATGGCCAATTCAATAGGTTATGTTTTGACACTTCCAATTGCAGTTATTTCTATTTTTGTTTTTCTTTTTGTATTAAGTACATATTTAGCTGCTGTTACATTATGTTGTTATTTAATTATTTTTCTTATAAATTCATTTCTGCTTAAAAAAAGCATTTCTTTTTATAAAATTTCTCAGGAAAAAATGGGAGATTTGGGTTCTATCACTGAGGAGTTAATTTCAAATAGAAAAGTTACTCAAATTTTTAATCAACAAAAATCTACTGTAGATATCTATCATTTAGCTAATAGAAAATATACAGATATTATTTATCGCGGCGATACTATCGTGAGTGCAATGTGACCTATAAGCGATTGCATCCAAATGATATTGACTGGACTTATATATTTAATTTGCGTTATCTTTTTTTTTTTTTATATAGGTACTGGAAGCAATATTCATTTTTTTGAAAATGATAAAAATGGAAGTGTCGTCACTGTTGGTTTAATGACTGTTTTTTCTTTATTATGTAATGAAGTTATAGCGGAAACTAGTGTTGTTATGCGTGTTATACCATTATTACAAAAAGTTTTTGTTTCATCTGAACGTGTTTTTCAAATTACGAATACAGAAAATGAAGTTGATTCTGGGGAAATTAATATAAGTTGTATTTCTAAAAGTATAGAATTTAAAAATGTTAATTTTAGTTATGTAAAAAACATGCCTATTTTAAAAAATATTAATTTAAAAATAAATGTTGGTGAAAAAATTGCATTGGTTGGTCCTACAGGAAGCGGTAAAACAACGATTGTAAATTTACTAAATAGGTTTTATGAAATAGATTCCGGACAAATTTTACTGGATGGAATAGATATTAAAAAAATTAAAAAAAAATCATTAAATAAATTAATTTCTATTGTTTTACAAGATACGTTTTTTTTTAATCGTACTATTAATGAAAATTTAAAATTTGGAAAACCAAACGCAATAGATTTAGAAATTATTGAGTGTGCAAAAATGGCATGCGTTCACGATTTTGTTATGCAATTACCTTTAGCGTATAATACAGTATTATCAGATAATGTAATTGATCATTTTAGTTTGGGACAATTACAATTAATAGCTTTAACAAGAATTTTTTTAAAAGATACATTTCTTTTAATATTAGACGAAGCTACTAGTTCTATTGATCCGAAAACGGAATTTGAAATTCAACATACCATTAAGAGTTTGACAAAAAATAAAACCTCTATAATTATTGCACATAGATTATCAACAGTAGTTAGCTGCGATAGAATATACGTGATAGTAAACGGCGAAATTATAGAAGCTGGAAATCATTATGAATTGTTGGCTTCGAAAGGGTATTATTATAAACTTTATACAGAAATCGGTAATCAAAAATAATTAAATTATATTTTGTTATGAAAAAGCATATTTTATTTCTTTATTTTTTAATGTGATAGACTTAGAATAAAATATTTTTATAAATAATTATGGAGGTAATGATGCAAAATAAATCATTTATAAAGAAATTTTCAAAAAAAATTTGTAAATTAATGTTAGGTTTTTCTTCTTTTGGTGCAATTGTAACTGTTCCATTGGTATTGCATTCGCAAGGAAATTTATCAAATTCAGTTTCGTATAAATATCAATCTCAAAATAATACTGAAAATAAAATTATTTATGATCAAAAAAAACTAAATAATTCAACGTCATCAATTTCTAAAGAATTTTCAGTAACTAAATTGCAAAAAGCTTTACGTTTTTTTGCAAATCTTATTTTTTATAAAGAAAACAATAATCATTTTTATCAGCAAAATCATAAATATAATGGAATTTATAAAAAAGTTGATCCAAAAGCGTTGGATATGTCATTATTAAATGATCAGTTGAAAAATTTTATTAATAAAAAAATTAAAATATCTTCGCAAGGAAATTTTCATCAAGATATCAACAAATATTATAAAAGTTTAGTTGATTACAGAAACTCTTTATTAAAAAATGGATTTATGTCTATAGGTCCGATGATTTACTCTTGATTTTTGTCTTTAAATTTTTTAAGTAAAACCGAAATTATTGAAGCAGTGTGCAAAACCGGAGAAACGGTTTTATTGTTTGTTCAATTAGGTTTAGTTTCATATGAAATTTATGTTATTAATAAGCTTTTAATTTCTGGTAATTCTAATAAAAATTTAAATTATTATTCTGATTCTTTTTTACATGCTAAAAAGGTTATTTCAACAGTTTGCCATATTTCTATGGTAGCAGTAAACTGATATGTAGAAAATTTTATAACAAATAAGAATAATAAAAATTTTGTTGGTAGTATTTTTAAAAAACACCTTAACAAAGAGTTGAGAGAAAAAATGGAATTGTATTATGAGAATGATTCATTTTTTGCGGATTTAATTAAAAAAAATAAATTAGATAAATACAAAGTTATAAATTCGTTATCAATTATTAAAGATTCCTGGAACGAAATTAAAAAAATTTTTAGTTCTACGGAAAAAACATTTAATTCTTCTAATAAAATTAAATTAAAAATTGAGTAAACAAATTTACTTTAATATCTAATTATTTTTGTTTAATAATGCAATAAAAAAAGCATAATTCATGAGAAAATATGAATTATGTTTTTTTATTTTTAAATGTTTATGAATTTTTAAAAAACTAAAAATCAATAATAAAAAATGAATTTAGTATTAATTAGTTCATTGAAGTAAATAATTAAGCAATTATTAAAAATATTTTGTGTTGTATACATTGATAATTTCTTTATGTATTTAATTAAAAATATCAATATAATTATCAATGTAATTTATTTTTTAAAATTTTTCGAGTAAATTTTTTTGGATTATTTTTTCCATTTTTAATAATTCAATGTACAATTTTTAATTGTATTGTAAAGAAATATTGCTTTATTAATTGAAAAACATGTAAAAAATTTTTTATAATTCTTTAACATTTACAATATTGTTTTGTATTATTTTTAATTTATTAGTTAAGAGGGATGTAAATGGAAAATAGAAACTATATTGATTTAAAAAATATAAATAAAATTTTTGATGATGGTTTTGTTGCAGTAAAAGATTTAAATTTACAAATTGAAAAAGGTGAATTTGTAACTTTGTTAGGACCGAGCGGTTGTGGAAAAACTACTACTTTAAAAATGATTGCAGGTTTTGAGCAACCTACATATGGCGCCATTAGAATTAATGGTGTAGATGTAAAAGAATTACCTATTCATTTGCGTCCTACCGCAACTGTTTTTCAGGATTACGCTTTATTTTCACATATGACTGTATTTCAAAATATATGTTATGGTTTGAAAAAAATGAACGTTCGTTCAGAAACAATAAATTTTGATGATTTAGGAAAAGCAGATTTAATTTTTAGTTCTGCTCTTAAAGAAGCAAATGATAATAAAAAAAATATTAAGCGTAAAAAAAATGAAATTCAAAAAAACATAGAGAAAGTTAAAGAACTTTATATTAAAACAAAATCAACTTGAATTTTAGATAATATTGAAATGCGTAGGACACATTTTTTGGGTTTAATTAAAGAATTAAATGCAAACCTTGAAAATGCGCAAACAAAACAGGAAAAAACAAAAATATTGAAAGAAATCCGCTTTATAAAAGACAATTACAAAAAAAAGAAAAAAATTGATAAAAAATATGATTTATTAATAGATAAATATAACAAGATTGAATATTTAGATGCTTATTGAGATACTTACCCTTTTTTAAAAAAAGAAAATTATGAAGCTAGAGTAATTAATAGGAAATTAACTAAACAAGAAATTGAAAAAAGAGCGAATGATGTTATTAATTTAGTTGGTTTGATTGGTAAAGAAAATAAATATCCTGATGAATTATCAGGAGGAATGAAACAAAGAGTAGCTTTAGCTAGGGCTATTGTAATTGAACCCGAAATATTATTATTAGATGAACCGCTATCTGCGCTTGATGCAAAAGTTAGGAAAAATTTACAACAGGAATTGAAGAGATTACATAAAGAACTTAATATAACTTTTATTTTGGTTACTCATGATCAAGAAGAAGCGTTGACTTTATCAGATAAAATTGTTGTCATGAATAATGGTTGTATAGAACAAATTGGAATGCCTAATGATATTTATGATACACCTGCTAATGTTTGAGTTGCTAAATTTATTGGAGCAGCTAATATTTTCGATGGTAAGTATTTAGGCAATAAAAAAATAAAAATAAATAATGTTGTAGACACTGATGTGACAAATGAATATAATTTTAAAACTGATGATGATGTTAAAGTAATGATCAGACCTGAAGATTTTGATGTTGTTGAATGTGATAAGGGTTTATTTAATGTTGTTGTTGAAGATTCTATTTATAAAGGTTTATTATACGAATTAAAATGTAAATTAGATAATGGTGTAGATATTGTTGTAGAAAATATTGACCCTATACCTGTTGGTAAAAAAATTGGTTTAATATTTGATAATATTGATGTTCATATTATGCCATGTAGCGAGGAATAGTTATGAGTAAAAAAATTGTTTTTAAATCTAGAGTAAGTATTCACAAATTATTATTAGCTTTACCATTTGTTCTAATAATGCTTTTATTAGTAGTTATTCCCGCAATTACCATTTTTATATATGCATTAATTCCTGCATTTGATAATAATCTTAGTTCTAATTTTGAAATTATTGATGATTATGTTTGATTAAAAATATGAAAATCAACCTGAATTTCTGTCGTTACTTTACTTTTAATAACTATTATTAGTTATCCGATATGTGCGATCTTAGCATGATCAAGAAATCAGGTTTTTAAAGTTGTTATTATGATGGCTTTTACTGCGCCGATGTGAAATAGTTTTTTGGTGAAATTAATTGGAATTAAAAGTTTTTTTGATATTTTACTTTCGCAGGAAAATAGTACATATGGCGACATATACACTGTAATTGGATTGGTTTATATATATATTCCTTATATGATGGTTCCACTTTATTCAGTGTTAAATTTAATGCCAAAAAATTTAGTTTTAGCTAGTTGAGATTTAGGATATAACAAATTTTTAACTTTCTTTCACATAACTATTCCTTATTCAAAGACAGCATTTTTTTCGGGAGCATCCTTAGTTTTATTACCAACTTTTACAACTGTTGCCGTGCCACAGTTTTTAAACAATAAAAATGATGGATCAATGTTAGGTGATTATATTTTTAGTATTGGTAGTAATGGACTAGAAAGTCGGGAAGCTTTAATTCAAGCTAGTTCAATTAGTTTAATTATTTCATTATTAGTTTTTCTTATATGTTTAATTTTTAAAATTGTACCAAAAATGTACCGTTTTTTCAGATCAACTAAATTTAAAGAACTTATGAAATTATTTTTTGTAAAATTAATAAATTTACGTTTTATTAAATATATTACTAGGAAATAACAATGAATAATAAATTTTTATTTATCTTGAAACATACATATATTTATTTGCTTTTAATTATTACTTATGTACCGATGTTGATAGTTGTTATATTGAGTTTTAATGGTTCAACAATACGGGGTAATGTTAATCCTAACTTTGGTGTTCCATTACCTGAAGGTATAACTCCAGGTCAAGGTTATGAAGATTTGATTAAGAGTGATTTTCTTGTGCCATTTTTGAATTCATTAATTATAGGGATAGTGGTTACCCCAATTTCTGTTTTAGTTGCATTGAGTGTTAGTTATGCTTTATGAAAGACTAAGAAATTTTATGTAAAATCTTCTTTGCATGTTGCAAGATTTTCAATTATAAATCCTGACATTATTGCAGGTTTAGGTCTTTCAATTGTCTTTTTTTCTACAGTTATTTCTTTAGGTTTTAATTTTGGAATGTTCACAATTATACTAGCGCATTTATCGTTTTGTGTACCATATGCATTGATTGGAATTTATCCACGTATGATGAAGATAAATCCGAATTTGATATTGGCAAGTTATGATCTTGGTTATAACAAAACAGAAACATTTTTTAAAATTGTTATTCCTCATATGTTGCCTGCATTATTATCTGTTTCGGCAATAACTTTAACTATTAGTTTTGATGATTTTATTATTACCAATATGGTAAGAGGATCAACACAGACTTTATCTACTCAGTTGTATTTGATGCGAAAAGGAATAAAAGCATGAGCAGTTTCTTTTGGTGCGTTAACTATTTTAATTTTGATTTCTGTTATTGCTATTTTCGGTATAAGAACATATTTTAAAGAACGTCAAAAATCATTGACAAAGTATAAAACATATAGTTTACGTAATAGAAAGTGATAATAGGTGATAATATGAATTTAAAAATCAAAAAAATTTTTAAGTTATTTTTACCATTTCCGGTGATAATTTTTTCGTCAGTTTTTTCAAGTTGTTCTTTAGATACAAAAATAATCTTTGCTAATTATGAAAGTTATATGGCGCCTGATTTAATGTCAAAACTTAAAGAAAAGTACCCAGTCAGATTTGATTTTTATCCATCAAATGAAAATTTGATTACAAATTTTTTAAATGCAACCTATACAATAGGAGTACCATCTACTTATGCTGTAATTGAGTTAATAAAAAAAAATAGTATTGAAAAACTAAATTGAGAAGAATTTAAAATTTGAAACGAAGCAAAAAGTGATTATATTAAAGATGCAAATGAGGCTTTGCAACTTTTTACAGCTCCTATTCAACATATTTTGAAAAATAGTATGCGAGATGAGAATGGTAAATCTATAAATTTATTGGAATATGGAATTCCCTATTTTTTGCAATCGTTTGCGTTTGCTTATAATAATGAAAAAATTCAAGAACTTTCTAGTGAATTTGATATAACATGAGAAAAAATTTTAAATGTAATTGTTAAAGAAAAATATAGAAATAGATTTGGAAATGGTAAATTAAATATTGTAAACGATGAGCGCACTATTTTTTCAGTTGCTAATCTTATACATTCTAAAAATGCTGATGTAAATCCGGATCCACAAATTGGTATTAGTTTATCTTATTCTAATGCTGCAAAAGAATATTCTCGAATTTTTTCTAGCTTTTCTAATATTCTTAATAAAAAGAATTTTCCATCGTCTCCAGTAGCTGCATTTTTTAACTCAGATAGTAGTATCATTTTGAATAAATTGTCAAAACATGAATCAGAAGGTGCAATTTTATTTAATAGTGATGCTGTTTTTGCAGGGTTTGGAGGTGATTTTCCAATTAAAAATAAATTACCAATACCTGGAAAAAATATACATTATGTTATTCCTAAAGAAAATGGAAAATTGGTTACTCCTATAGCGCTTGATATGGTGGTTATTAATAAAAGTAACTTTGATTTTTTATCTAGTGAAATGAAAAAAAATACTTATGATATTATTCGTAAAACTACATTAGAGGGAATAAATGACAGTCAAAATCCTATTTGGGATTCAACTTTAAATGAGTTAGTTGTTGATGGAGAAAATGCACCTGGACCATGTGTAAATTTTGATTACTTAAATTATGTTTCACCAATTAAAGAAATTGATAATCACATAGAAGATTATTTTCGCGGAAGTATTGAGGAAAATTATTCATATTTAAATTCCAATGAGCAAGAAAATATATTAAAAGAAATAATGCAAGCGTATAAAATTGGGCCGGATAAAAATGGCACTTTTAGTTATTTAAACAATTTAATAGAAAGACCATTATCTCAGAAGGAAAAAGCTATTATGATTCAGTCATTTTTACGCTTTGTTGAAAATAATTTTTAATTTTATGAAGCATATAAAAATATTAGGTATAGAGACAAGTTGTGATGATACAGGAATAGGAATCATTGACACACAAACAAAAAAAATTACTAATGTAATTTCAACTTCGATAAATTTGCATAAGAAATTCGGAGGAATTGTACCAGAATTGGCTGCTCGAAATCATGAAAAAACAATACAGACTACGTTTTTAAAAGCATTAAAAAAAAGCAAATTAAATTTGTCAGATATAACTCATATAGCCTGTACTAAGTTTCCTGGAATGCAAAGTTGTTTACTAGTTGGTAATGCTTTTGCTCAGACATTGTCTTATTTAACAAATAAACCTTTAATTTGAGTTGATCATATGATGGGTCATTTGTTTTCTGCTGGTGTTGTTAATAAAATTATTTTTCCTGTTATAGGCGTAGTAGTTTCTGGCGGCCATACCAATATATATTATGCGAAAAATTTTAAAGATGTTGAATTATTATATGAAACACAAGATGATGCTATTGGTGAAGTTTATGATAAAGTAGCAAGAGCATTGAATATGGATTATCCTGGCGGACCGAAAATTGATGCAATTTTTGATATCAATAAAGCCAATATCCAATTTGTAAAAAAAAGTAAAAGAGTAAAAATCAGTTACTCGGGTTTTAAAACAGCTGTTTTAAACTATATAAATAATAATGATAAAAAAAAGGAGTTTGATGTAAAAGTAATAGCTTCTTCTTTTCAAAAATATATCATTGATGATTTGTTATTTTTTGTAAGGAAAGTTGTTACTAAACACCCAGAAGTTAAACAAATATTGATAGGTGGAGGAGTTTCGGCTAATAGTTATTTTCGTAGTGAAATAAGTAAATTAAGCATTCCTTGTTTATTGCCGCCAATGAATTTGACAACAGATAATGGTGTTATGATTGCCTTTTATGCATTAAATATTTTGTAAATATTTTGTTTTTATTTTTTTAACTTTACAAAATTTAAATTTTTTTTTAAAATAATCCGAAAGAGTTGACAGTATTATGCAGAACTCGAAAAAAGTTTACAGAAATTGTTTCATAACATCTGAAGCAGTTGGGCCTGGGCATCCGGATAAAATTTGTGATCAAATAGCAGATGCTGTTTTGTATGAGTGCATTAAGCAAGATAATAAATCAAGAGTAGCTTGTGAAATTTTTGCCAGCAATCGTTTAATTTTGATTGGTGGAGAAATCAACACTAAAGGTTATGTTGATGTTATTTGTAAAGCTTTGGACGTAGTAAAAAAAATAGGGTACACTGAGCAAAATTTTTTAATTTTTTCAACTATCCATTCACAGTCATCTGAAATTTCAAGATGCGTAGATAATAAAAAAACTACCGGAGCAGGCGATCAAGGAATTACTGTAGGATATGCAATTGCCGAAACCGAGCAATTAATGCCAATAGGGATTGAAGTTGCTCAAGAATTAATAAAAAGAACATGTGAATTAAATGATTCAATGAGTAAATCATATATTAGTGTAAACAAAGATATGAAATCACAAGTAACTGTTTTTTATGATGATAATGGCGAACATAAAATTCATAGTATTTTAATGTCAATTCAGCACCTACCAAAAATAAATTTAAATGATTTTCGTAGTTACATTAAAGAAAATGTTGTTAAGTACGTATTGAAAAAAATGAAAATAAAAACAGATTTGAATGATATTGAATTAATAATTAATCCAACTAGTAGTTTTGTAATGGGTGGATTGTTTTCAGATACAGGTTTAACTGGAAGAAAATTATTAGTAGATACATATGGATGTTATGCTAAACACGGGGGAGGTTCTTTTAGTGGTAAGGATGCGACTAAGGTAGATCGTACTGGTGCATATTTTGCACGAATGATAGCAAAACATATTGTCGCTGCAAATTTATCTTATTGTTGTGAAGTTCAAATATCTTGAATTATAGGAAAACCAAAACCTGCAAAAATATCTATTGAATGTTTTAATACAAATGTAATTCCAATGAAAAATATTTATGAAATGGTTAATGTTGTTTTTGATTTTAATTTGGAAGAAATAATTTGTATGTTTGAATTAGAAAGTTTTGATTTTCGAAAAATATCAATGTATGGTCATTTTGGAAGAAGTGATTTAAATTTACCATGAGAAAAACTTACTTTTATGAAGAAGATCACGGATTTTATTTTTCCAAATAATAAAAAAGTATAGTAAAATCTAACACGCACGGTTTTTAGAGTTTATTAATTTTGTGTTGGTAATGATTACATAAATAATTGGGTTATAATATATTTTATGAATATATACAACGAAAAATTGATTAGAGAACTTGTTTTCCTTACATTAACATATACACCAGGAGTTGCTAAAAACATTGGTTATGATGACATTGTTGTAGATAATGAAAAAATTACTATTTATTTAAAATGTGATCAGAATTTGCCTGTTTGTGAAATATTGACGATAGTACAAAAAAATGTTTATGATTCATTAATTAGTAGATTTGGTTTTTCTGAAATCACTGTTAATGTCGTATTAAAAGAAATTGTCGTTGAATAACATAACAATTTTAAATATAATTTTTACAGTTACGTATTATGAAATCAATTAATATTTTAATGTTAAAAAAGATGTTTGAAGGCGGCTCAAAACTTGTGGGTATGAAGTTTTCTTACATTAATGAATTAAATGTTTTTCCAGTTCCTGATGGTGATACTGGAACGAATATGAAAATTACAATCGCTGGCGCTATTGAATCGCTTAACGGTAGTTTTAATCAAAATACTTCTTTTTCAGAATTAGGTAGAGTTTTTGCCAGAGGTTTATTAATGAATGCTAGAGGTAATTCTGGAGTGATTTTTAGTCAAATCATGAAAGGATTTGTTGAAGGTTTAGAAAATGTGAAAAATGATGAAATTGGAGTTAGTGAATTAATTGATTGTTTTAAATTAGCAAAAAAAGTTGGTTACATGGCCGTAGTTAGCCCGGTAGAAGGTACGATTTTGACTGTTATACGTATCGTTTCTGAAGAATTGGAAAAAAAATCATCAGAACTTACAACGGTTAAAGAACTATTTGAAGTGGTTGTTCAGTCAGCAAAAAAAACAGTTGATTTAACTCCGACAATGTTAAAACAATTAAAAGAAGCTAAAGTAGTTGATTCTGGTGGTTATGGTTTGCTTACTTTTTTTGAAGGTATGCAAGCAGTATTAGAAAATAACGAGCAGGTTTTTTCAACTAATTTAGTTTTTGAAAATGATTCGCCTAATATGTCTCCTTACATGAAATTGTCAACATTAGAAGAAGAAGGTCATGGTTATTGTACGGAATTTTTATTAAATTTAAATTTACGCTCTGATTCAAAGATTAAAAAAAATAAGTTTGACGAAAAAACATTTAAAAGAAATATTAAAAAATTTGTAGAGTCTGTTGTTCTAGTTGTTGATGATAATGATGGATTAGTTCGTGTTCATGCACATTCTTTACAGCCGAATATTGTTTTGCAGGAAGGATTAAAATATGGAGAATTTGTAAATGTGAAAATAGAAAACATGAATTTACAAGTTTCTTTAAGGAATGAAAATAATAAAAATAAAAAATTATTTGATGAAACAGCACTAGTAGTTACGGCGCCTTCTTTGGAATTACAAGAAATGTTATTACAAAATTATGATGTTAAATATGTTTTGAATACTGGATTATCAAATGGCGCACCATCAGTTAAAGAATTTTGTCAATTAATAGAAAGTACGCGTTCACGTAATGTAATATTAATGGTAGATAATTCTAATTTTGTTTTAGCAGCTGAAACTTGCAAAAAAGAATTGGTTAGAAAAAAAATTAAAGTTGAAGTTATAAATGGACATAATTTTATTGATATTTTAATGGGCGTTACTGTATTTGATAAAAAAATGAATTTTAGAGACAATATAAGAAAAATTCATAAAACGCTTAAATACATTTTTTCTGCCTCTATTTCGAAATCAGTTCGCACAGCAAAATATCCACACATTGTGGTTAAAAAAAATGATTATATTTCTATAATAAATAAGCGTATAGAATTTGCTAATAAAATTCGTATTTCTTTAATTAAACAATCTATTTCATTTTTAATAAGGAAAGTTAAAAAACCAGAATTAGTTTTTGTTGTTTATGGTGAAGATGTTGATGTCGAAGAAGCACATGAAATAGAAGAGTTTGTAAATGAAACTTTTGGCGTTTATTGTGAAACTTTTGAAGGCAAACAAAAAATTTATGATTATTATATAGGCGTTCAATAAACATCATTTAATAAATATATAATATATAGTGTATGAGTCAGTACAAGATAGCAGTTGATTGTTTAGGTTTTGAAAATTCTCCAATGCATGCTGTTTGAGCAGCGATGAAATTTTCTAAGAAACATAAAGATATAAAATTTTTTTTGTTTATTAAAAAAAATAATATTCAAGAAAAAGTTTTGAGAAATAAAAAAAATTTTGAAATTATTTATGTTGAAGATGAAATTTTACAAACTGATACTGTTTTATCAGCAAGAAGAAAAAACAAATCTTCAATGTTAATGAGCATAGATTCATTATGTAATGATAAAGTTGATGCTGTAGTAAGTGCTGGATCTAGTTCTGTATTAACCAGTTTGTCATATGTTAAAATTGGTGTTTTTCCAAAATTATCTAAACCTGCTTTTATTCCATATGTTCCATCTATGAATAAAAAAGGTTTTAATATAATTGATGTGGGTTCAAATATAAATCAAACAGCTGAAGATTTAGTAGATTTGGCCAAAGTTGGAAATATATATGCAAAATTTGTTAGAAATGTTAAGAATCCTAAGATTGGATTATTAAATATTGCTACAGAAGATATAAAAGGACCAGTTAATATTCAAAAAGCAAATTTACTTTTAAAAAAAATACCAGATATGAATTATGTTGGAATGGTTGAACCGAGAGAGTTGTTGACAGGAGGTTATATTGATGTTCTTGTATCAGATGGATTTTCGGGAAATTTGGTACTTAAGACATTAGAAGGTTCATTAAAAACAGTTGCGAAAATGTTAAAAAGTAGTATCAAATTTAATCCTGTAGGTGGATTTATGAATTTAAATTTCATTATTAAAATAATGAAAACATTTAATTATAAAAACAATGCTGGAGCTGTGGTTATTGGCTTAAAAAAATTAATTGTAAAAACACATGGTTCTGCCGATAAAAAACAATTTTATAGTGCATTATATCTTACATATAATTCATTAAAAACAAATTTAATAAAAAAACTAGCTGAAAATTTTGGCTAATTATTTGATTTAATTTAATAAAATAATTTAATATGAAGAAATATAGAAATATAAATAAAACTAGCGTAAATAAAGATTATTTTTCTAATTATTTAAAGAATAAATTTTCAAATACTTATGATTTAATAGATTTTTCTAAAAATAATTTTGTAAAATTTGAGTCAAAAAAGTTGCACAAAAAACCAAATAAAATTAATCATGAATCACAATCTAATTTAGCTATAGATGATTTATTAAAAAAAATAAATGTAGTATACGATAATAAAGATTTGTATTTATATGAAATGGCTTTGACTCATAAAAGTTATGCGAATGAGCATAATATACCATACGATAATCAGCGTTTGGAGTTTTTTGGTGATTCTGTAATAAATTTTTTAGTTACGGAATTTTTATACGAATATAAAAATTTATCTGAAGGTGAAATGACAAAAGTTCGAATTTCAATTGTTCAGAGTAGAACTTTAGCAAGAGCTGCCAGAAAATTACAATTAAATAAATATTTAAGAATTGGTAGAGGATTGGAATCAAAAAATCTTTCTGATGCTATTATGGAAGATGCTTTTGAAGCTTTGATGGCAGCCATTTATATAAATCAGCAAAGTTTAAAAAATGTTAATAGTATTTTACACAATACTATTTTGAAATGATATTTAGTTGACGATTTAAAAAATACTATTGATTACAAAACTAAATTTCAAGAAATGATTCAAGCTAGAAATAATAAAGCAAACATTCAATATTTACAAACTAAAAATTCGAAACCATTAAATTTTGAAGTAGAATTATGATGTAATAATAAAAAATATTCCGTTGGAAAAGGTAGAAAATTAAAAGATGCTGAAATAGATGCAGCAAAACAGGCGTTTTTAAAATTTAAAAAAATCTAATTTTATATTAATTTATCATTTTAATTAGTTAAAAAATTTTATATAATGTAGAAGGTTAAGTTGTTGCGATTTTATGCAACTATTTAGCAACACTATAAAAATTAATGAGTGATTATAGTGCTGAATTTTAGTTTTTGGATTGTAATTAATTACAAAAAAGGTTTAAGATGTACAAAATAATTGGTTCAAATTACGTAAATAATTCATTTGTCATAAAAGTTGAGTTTTCTGGACAAGATTGAAGAAAAAAATGCAAAATTTTTTTTGAGAAGCGTATCGGTTCATTAAAATTAGATGGATTTAGAAAAGGAAAAATTCCACCAGAAATTGCAAAAAAATATATTGACGATAAAGTTGTTTTTTTTGATGCAGCAAGACAACTTCTGCATGAACATTTTTCGGATATATTAAAAGATCCTATTATTGATAAAAACGACAATATTTTGGATTCTATACCTAATGCTGATATAGAAACAATTAATGAAAATAAGGTTGTTTTTACAGTGGAATTTGAAGTGTATCCTAAAATAAAATTGCCAAATTATAAGAAACTTAATATTGATGTGAAAAAAACAAAATTTTCTGAAAATGATTTTGAAAAATATTTAAAAGATTTGATGGAAAATTTTGCTGAAATGAAAGAAAAAGAAAATGGCATTGTTGAAAAAGACGACATAGTTATTATTGATTTTGAAGGTAAAATAGATGGTAAAGTGGATCCAAAAGCTACTGCCAAAAATTATGAATTAAGAATTGGTTCTAACACTTTTATTAAAGGTTTTGAATCTTCTTTGTTAGGAATGAAAAAAAATGAAGAAAAGATTATTAATTTGCAGTTTCCTGTAGATTATGCTGATCCTAATTATCAAAACAAGCAAGTTGAATTTAATGTAAAAATAAATGACATAAAGTCTGTAAATTATCCAGAATTGGATGACGCACTTGCAAAAGAAATGTCTAATGATGACAAGATGACAGCTAAAAAGTTTATTGAAGAAAAGAAAAAGAATTATATTGAAAATTTAAATAAAGATTATATTCAAAAATGTGATGATGAACTTCGAAAGCAGTTATTAGAAAAAACTGAGTTTTCTCATTTACCTCAAAAAATGGTAGATTCCATATACAAAGAAAGAATGGACTCATTATTAAATTCTTTAAATAAGTCTAAAATATCGTTAGATGTTCTTGCTAAAATTCAAAATACTACAAAAGAAAAAATTACATCGGATTTCAAAAACAGATGTACCGATGTAGTTAAATTAATGATTATTGTTGAAAAAATTGCTAAAACTGAAAAAATTAAATTTACAAAAAAACAGGTTGAAGATTTTCAAAAATCAATAAACATTCAAGAAAATAATAACAATTATCCAGAAAGTATAAAAACTGAATTTGATATTGCTGAATCAGAATTAATTAATAAAAAAGTTTGAGAATTGTTATACAAATATAATGGTATTGAAATTTAATTAATTGATATTTTAAACAAATATAGAATTTATTGATTTCTGATTATTTAATTAGTAAACACTAAATATATTCTATATATTATAATTTATCTATATATTGTGTATAAGTTCGATGATATGATTCGTATTTTAATTGTAAGTTATTGGAGGTATTAGATGAACAAATCACCGTTATTGGTTTCAAGGGGATTTATAATTTTTCCTAGTCAAGTAATTGAATTAGACATTGGTAGGGTTAAGTCTGTAAATGCAATTAAAAAAGTTGAAAGTTATAAAGATGATAATCAGATGATTTTAATTGTTTCACAGAAAAATCCTGAAAGTGAAGATCCTAATCAAAATGAAATTTACACTGTAGGTACCCTTTGTACTATTTTAGGTTCGAAGTCGTTAAGTGACGGGACAATAGTTTTAACTGTTCGTGGCGAACACAGAGTAAAAATTAACAAAATTCATAATGCTTATCTTACTAATAAGGATGATAAGTCAATTTATTTTGAAGCAGAATATGATGTGATAAAAGAAAAACAAGTTACTGGTAGCACAAATTTGTTGTTTGCAAAAAAACTTTATGAAAGAATTCAAAAGAGTTATTTAAATAAAGTGAATTTAAAAAAAGGTGATACAGAAATACTTGAAAATTTTAAGAAAGTATTAACTAATCCATCAAAATTTGCTGATATTGTGAGTGCATATTTGTCAAAATGGGGAGTGAAAATGAAGATATTACAATCATTACTTGAAGAAAGTAATGTTGGTAAACGTTTGAAATCTTTAAATGAACATTTGACTAAGTTACTTGATTCCATAGATAAAGAAACCTCTGAAAAATTTTCGTCAAAAGAACAAAAAAGTAAAGACAAATCAAAAAGTGTAACTGATAAAGAAAAAGAAAGTTTTTTTGATAAAGATGAAGAAGATAGAAAAATAAATAAGAAGATTAATGATAATTTAACTAAACAACAAAAAGAATATTATCTTCGAGAAAGATTAAAAGCAATAAAGGAAGAATTAGGAGAAATTTCAAGTAAAGATGATGATGTTGCAAAAATTAGAGAAAAAGTAAATTCTAATCCTTATCCTTCTGTTATTAAAGAAAAAATCTTATCAGAATTAAATAAATATGAAACAAGCGCTTCAAGTCAGGAAAGTTCCATGATTAGGTCTTATATTGAGTGACTTGTTGAATTACCGTGATGACAAGAATCAAAAGATAATATTGATATCCGTAAAGTAAAATCCGTTCTAGAAAAAAATCATTATGGTTTAACAAAAGTTAAAGAAAGAATTATTGAATATTTAGCTGTTAAGATTAGAAATAAAGCAATGCGTGGTCCTATTTTGTGTTTGGTTGGTCCGCCTGGTGTCGGAAAGTCAAGTTTAGCGAAGTCAATTGCAGAATCTCTTAATAAATCATTTGTAAAAATGTCTTTAGGTGGTTTACATGATGAAGCTGAAATTAGGGGACATAGAAAAACTTATGTTGGTGCGATGCCTGGAAGAATAATTAAGTGCATGCGCAAAGTTAAGGTAGTTAATCCGTTGTTCTTGTTAGACGAAATTGATAAATTGTCTTATGGTAATCAAGGTGATCCAGCAAGTGCTTTACTTGAAGTTTTAGATCCTGAGCAAAATAGTCAATTTTATGATAATTATTTAGAAGAAGATTATGATTTATCTAAAGTAATGTTTGTCGCAACAGCTAATTATGCAGAAAATATTTCAGAAGCTTTATATGACCGTTTGGAAATTATTGAATTAAGTTCGTACACTGATAACGAAAAGTTAGCAATTGCTAATCAATATTTAATTCCTCGTGCATTGGAAAATGCAAAAGTTCTAAAATCAGAATTAAAATTTAAAAATGAAGCGATTGAGTATATTATGCGGCACTTTACTCGTGAAGCAGGAGTTCGTGAATTAGAAAGAACTATCCAACAAATTGTTCGTAAGTTTGTTGTTCAGCAACAAATTGGAAAAATTAAAACGCAAACAATTGATGTAGCGGCAGTTAAAAAATATCTGAAAAAAGAAATATACGATTATACATTGAAAGATGAAGTGCCTGTTCCGGGTGTTGTTAATGGTATGGCATATACAAGTTCCGGTGGAGATTTATTACCAATTGAAGTTACTTATTCAAAAGGTAAAGGTGATTTGGTTGTAACTGGAAATTTAAAAGAAACTATGCGTGAAAGTGCGTCTGTTGCTTTAGGATATGTGAAAGCTAATGCTCCTAAATTTAATATTAATCCGGATATATTTAAGGAAATTGATATTCAAATTCATGTGCCTTCGGGTGGTATTCCTAAAGATGGACCAAGTGCAGGTGTAGCATTAACTACCGCAATTATTTCTTCATTAACTTCTAGAAGTGTTGATTCAAAAATTGCCATGACTGGAGAAATAACTTTACGTGGAAAAGTATTGGTTATAGGTGGAGTTAAAGAAAAAACAATTAGTGCGTATAGAGGTGGTATTCGTACTATTTTGATGCCTGAAAAAGATAGTCGTTATTTAGATGAAGTTCCAAAGGAAATTTTAAAAAATTTAAAAATTATCTTTGTAAAAAACTACAATGATGTTTACAAAAATATTTTTAAATAATCAAAAAACAATTGCGTAGTGGCAGGTTTTTCAAAAAGGGGGTGATATTGTATGCCAAAAATTGTTGTTAAAAATGGTAACGTTGAAGAGGCGTTAAAGAAATTTAAAAAAATAACTGCTGATGTAAAACGTGCTGCCAAAAGACATCAGTATCATTTACGAAAAGGTATAATGCGTAGAGAAAAATCAAAAGCTGCACAAAAGAAAAAGTTTAAGTTTTATAATCAACGTAATAACTAAAAAATTAATCAGCATTCCCTAATTATATTGAACTATATGTTTTATAACAAGGAATGCTAATTTTATTATTTTTATATGGAAAAAAATTATAATTTGTCAACTGAAATTAATTATGAAAAACCTGAAGTAATTAAGTCAAATAAAAGAAAAATTGGATTTTTTACATCCATATTGATTGTTATTGGCGGTTGTGTTGGTGCAGGTATATTTTTTAAATCACATGACATTTTAAGATTTTCAGGCGGAAATGTTTTCTTTTCTATTTTTGCTTGAATAATTGCGGCATTTGTCGTTATATGCATGGCACTTTCTCTTGTTGAAATATTATCAGCCAGTCATGATAATTTAGGTTTAATAGGTTGATGTAAAAAATTCAATTCAAAATACATATATAAATCTTGTAAGTATTATACTGTTTATATATATGCTCCGCTTATGTATTTTTGTATTTCAATGCACATTATTACAGCATTTTTGGACTCGCTGATTGGTTTTAATGTTAATGTTTCGAATGGATTTGGCACAAATTTTGATTGGCTTATTTGAACAATAATTTGTCTTGTAATTGCTTCTTATTTTATTTTTACTTCCGGTTTGTCTTCTAGAGTTGGAAATGTGCAAAACATAATTTCTCAGTTTGGTAAAATTTTACCTATTTTTATTATTTCAATTATAGCGATTGTGATTATGAGCCAAACAAAAAAAATAAACAATATTTCTTTTATAATTTTTGATAAAGAAAAAGATTCTATATTTACGATGATGCCTTTTTTTGGTATATTTGGTTCACTTGCCGCTATCTATTTCGCTTATGATGGGTTTTATCATGTTGCTGGCATAAAAAGTGAATTAAAAGAACCTAAAAAAACACCCAAAATACTAGTTATTGGAATAATTATTGTTACTTGTTTGTATGTTGGTTTGGCTATTTTTATGTCTTTAGCAGTTGAAGGTGGTAGTTTTAATTCAACTGAAATTGGTGTGGCAAGTTTTTATAATTGATTAAAAGATAAAAATATTTTATGAATCTATGGTGTTATAAATTTATTGATAACTTTAGCGCTTTGTGGTATTTTAAATAGTTTTTCAATGTGAGGTTCTAGATTTTTAGAAGATTTAGTAAAAGAAGGGGAAATATATGTTCCTCGTAGATTTTATAGGTATTTAAATCCGCATTTTCCCAGAGTAGGAGTTGCGTATTTATTTATTATTTGCATACCTACTTTGTTTTTTTTATGTTTAATTAGTAGTTTTTTTTATTTTACAACGGATGATTATATAAATTTATATAGTTCTAATTTTGGAAAAATTATTAATTTTGCAAATATGATCGGATCATGAATGACTTTGTTCAGCTTTGCGTTTATTTCTATGGCTATTTTAGGTGGATTAATTAATAGAAAAACAAACAAAGTAAAAGTGGAAAAATATAAACATTTTGTGTGAACTGGTTGAGTTTCTTTTATCTTAATTATGTTGGTATTATCAATAAATGTTCTACAGCCTTTTATAGATTTTGGAATAATTGTTAATCGGTCTAAAAAATTAAATGATAAAGCTATCGGAATGTTATTAAATTGTATTTTGTTTTTTGTTTTCATTATCACATCTTTTTCATTTATAAAGTTAGAAGAAATAAGTGTAAATAAACGTCATAATAGAATTTGTGTTATTTTAGATATGTTAGAAAATCCGGATAAAGTTTTTGATCTATTAGAAAAAACAAATAGTAAGAAATCAGTGTTTAATACATTAATTAAAAAAACTAATTATGATAAAAAACTAGTTCGTGAATTGTCAAAAATTAATTGAAGTTTATACAATAAAACTAATATTGACGATTTTAAGAAAAAAGTTAATATCAATGATTATTTGCTAGATAGAGATTTTATTAATTATGGCGTAAATTCATTTATTGAAAAATAATATCGATTAAGCGATATGTAATACAATAACTTTTATTGATATGTTATATTTATTAAACAATATTATAATTATTCTTGCTGAGTAGATTATTCAAATAATTTATTATGTTATTTTTAAAAAAATTTAAAGCAAACGGTTTTAAATCTTTTGCTGATAATATTGAGATAAATTTTGAAAAACCATTAACTGGCATTGTTGGTCCAAATGGTGCGGGTAAATCTAATGTGGTAGATGCTTTAAAATGGGTTCTTGGCGAACGTTCTTTAAAGCAATTGAGAGGAAAGAGTTCTGAAGATATTATTTTTTTTGGTTCTAAAGACAAGAAACCGCATATGTTCGCTGAGGTTACTTTAGTTTTTGATAATTCTCGCAAAGTGTTACACACAGACTTGAAAGAAGTAGCTGTCACAAGACGTGTGCACAGAGGCAGTGGTATTTCAGATTATTTTTTAAATGACAAACCATCTACATTAAAAGAAATCAATGATATCTTTTTGGATACTGGATTAGCAAAAGGATCGTTAGGAATTATTTCTCAAGGTACTGTTTCGTGATTTGTTGAAGCAAAGTCGGAAGATAGAAGAACAATTTTTGAAGAAGCTGCTGGTATTGGTAGATATTCAAAGAAAAAAGAGGAGTCTTTACGTAATTTAGAAAGGTTAGAAAAAAATCTTAGTGAAGTTAATACTATTGTAAATGTTTTGTCTAGAGATTTATCAAAACTAGAAAAACAGGCAAGCAAAGCCAGAATTTACATGGAAAAAAAAGAACAATTAAAAAATATTGAATTAAATTTTTTAGTCCATGAATATTTGAAAAGTAGTGAAGAAATTAAAGAAATAAATTTAAAAATAAATTTTTCAAATAAGGATTTGCTTGAATACGAACCTGAAATTTTAGAACTTAATGAAAAATTAAATAATGCAAAAGCAAGATTTACTTCTGCTGATAAAGATATTTCTGAAATTCAAGAAGAATTGCAAGAATATTATGAAAGTAATTTTCAACTTGAGCAAAGAAAAATGTTAATGGATCAGCAATTACAGAATGAAATGAATGTTAAAGATAAGTCAAAATTGTTATCTGCAATTGTTCAAAATATAAAATCTGTTAATTTTAAATTAAGTGATTGTTATAGAAATATTAAAAAACAAAAGACTGCTTTAGAAGAAAATTTAAAAATTGAAAAAAACATTTCTGAAATTGTTGAAAAATATGCAAATGAAATAAGTGAATGTAATACTAAAATAATGTTTTTAAAAGAGCACATTTCTTTTTTAATAGATTACGAAAATAATGATTTAAATAAAGCAAAAGGTGCTAATGAGATATTAAAAAATATTGATGCTTTAACTGGTATTCATGGAATGGTACAAGATTTTATTGAAGTTGATAAAAAATATAAATTAGCTATTCAAACGGCATTGGGAAAAAATTTAAAAAATATAATTGTTAACACTAGCGCAGATGCAAATAGAGCAATAAATTTTTTAAAAGAAAATAATGCTGGTAGAGCAACTTTTTTACCAATTGAAGAGATAAAATATAATTCAATAAAACCTGAACACATGGAAGTATTAAAGCAACTTCCTGAATTTATCGGAATTGCTAAAAATTTGATTAGTTATAATCAACAATATGATCCAATATTTAATTCATTATTAGGGAATATTATTATTGCTAATGATTTAGAATCTGCGATTAAGCTTTCAAGATTTGTTTATCAAATGTATAGGGTTATATCTTTGGATGGTCAAATTGTTTATGCTGGCGGAGCTATAACAGGTGGTTCTACTAATGAATCTAATATAGTATTAGGACTAAAAGATGAAATAAAATCATATAAAGACGAACATAAAAATATCGTAAAAAAAATTAGCAGTTTGAGAGTTGAGTATGATAAATATAAAAATGAACTTGAAGAACAAAAATTTAAAATAAATGAATTGCGCATTACTTTAAATAAGTACGAAGAGCAGGTTAATATTTTAACACCTGAATTAGAAAAATTAAAAATAAAATATGAGTCACTATCTGGAAAAACTTTTGTTGACAATAAAAATATTGTTTGGAATCAAGAAACCATTCAAAAATCTATTTCAGAATTGAAGCAAAATAAAGATAAATTAACAGAGAAATTGAAAATCAATCAACAGGCAAAAATTATGTATTCATCTCAAATTACTGATTATGAAGCGCGAATTCTTGAATTGAGAAATAGACTTGATAGCGAAAAAAATTTATTAGTTGAGAATAAAGAAGTTCTTGTAAGATTAGAAAATATTAAAGAAAATGCTAAAAGAAAAATAAATGAATTGTATAAAATGACTTTGGAAAATGCAATAAAAAATTTCAATAAAGAATTAAAATATTCCGAAAAGCAAACATTGGTAGTTATTGATAAATTACGAGCAGAAATTGATTCTTTAGGTGTAATTAATTTAGACGCATTGAATGAGGTTAATGATAAAAAAACCCAACATGATGATCTTGTAATGAAACGAGCAGATTTGCAAACAGCGAAAGATGAAATACAGCAAGTAATTAATGAACTGGATAATAAGGCAAGAGAAGATTTTAAAAATTTAATAAATAACTTAAATGAAATATTACCTGAAACATTTGTTTATTTATTTGGCGGCGGAACTTGTCAGGTGAGATATAGTGATCCAAATGAAGATGTTTTAACCACAGGTATTGATGTTTTTGCTAATCCGCCTGGAAAAAATGTAAGTAATTTGAATTTATTATCAGGTGGCGAAAAAACGTTAGTTGCTCTATCTGTTCTATTTTCAATATTAAAAATAAGTGCTTTTCCTTTAGTAATTCTTGATGAAGCAGAAAGTGCGTTGGATCCTGCAAATGTAGAAAGATTTGCTAATATTATTCGCGCATCTACAGATAATACACAATTTATTGTTATCACGCACCGACAAGGTACTATGACAAAATGTGATAAATTATTAGGAGCAACTATGCAAACGAAAGGAGTTACAAAAATGCTATCTGTTGATCTAGATCAAGCAAGCAAATATGGCGAAGAAATCAAAGGAGAAAAATTAGAATAAGTGAACATATTTAAAAAATTAATAAATAAAATTAGAAAGCAAAAAGAAATTTCTGAGCAACTTCGTCAGAAAAATGAAAGTAATCGTGTTTTTGATACAAATTCTAATCAAAAAAA